>JAREIK010012049.1:0-58271 GCA_029783825.1 Sapria himalayana | reverse complement strand
TTCTGAGAGTTATAATAGCAGAGCACATCCCACAGGGCCGATATGAGCTAAACTTGTAACCTATTCTGATGAGTTCATCCCACAGGACCAGGATGAGCATATCCTATAGCACATCCTACAATACCGAGATGTGTTGAACCGAGGTTTCACCTTTCATGCATGAGAAGCAATTTGTACAATAGATATGATAATATAAAGATAAATGTTTATACAATAGATATGATAATATATGTTAATATATATGATAATATATAAGGTTGTAATGGCTTCTCCCATTAGCCATTAACTATTATCTTTAACTTTCCTAATTCTAGAAAATCTCGTTTCATCTAACATGAGGATGCCTTTATATTTATTCGGGATATTATGAGCTTTAAAGTCTTCATTTCCTATTTTTTTTCTCCATCTTTAACTAACTTATCGGTAACTTGATCGCAATCTCTAAAAATATGGTTCTATACTACCATTTAATTCCATTACTAGTTGATTAATTTTCTCTATCTCATTTATATATTTCCATAGTGATTTATGGCCTTTAATTATACCTAGTAAAATTACTGAGTCAACTTGATTTTGTAGATTTTTTATGTTTTTAATTTTGCATAATTTTAGACCTATCAGGAGAGCAAGAATTTTTGCATATAGGTGTGTGTTTACTGTAAATTTCCTAGTGTATGCCCATAACACCTTACCTTTAGAGTCTCTCAGTATTCCACCACCTCCAGTTATACCCATTTCTCTTTTAAAACTATCGTCTGTATTAAGGGCCAGGTAGTTTTTTTTTGATGGTTTTTCCAGTGAATATTCATAAACTTTAAAGGTTTAGGATTTAAAAATTTTAATTGCCATCTATCTATATATTCTTTGTTTTCTATATATGCAAGATTTTTTAATGGGAAAGCTTCTGATATGATAATTATTTCTTTTTTAATATTTCTCCCTATTTCATCTATTTCATTTCTATATTCTCGTACCAGCTATTATTTTTGGTTTTCCATATGCACCATACTATTAATGGTAGAATGGTGTTTTGGAGCCATCTTTGTGTAGATTTGACTTTAGTCCCCTTCATCCTTTTTTGAATTCTACTTTTAAAGGTTTAATTTTTACATTTCAAGCCCATTTCCTTTTCAAATTTTTTTCATATCTTTGAAGCTAATTTTACTTGTGAAAATAGATGATCCTAGGATTCTATATTTATTTTGCAACAATCACATCTTGAAGCTAAATTTATGCTTTTTTTTGTATAAGTATATCGAATGGAATAATGTTAGTTAGTGTTTTCCATAAGAATAGGTGAGTTTTAAATGAGTTATTATTGTTACCACATAATTTCCACACTTATTGTGGAGGTTTTCTATTCATAACTAGATTCTTGGCTGATTTTAAGGAGAATATACCTTCTTCATTTAAATTCCATTTCCAGGCAAATTTAGTTAAGACTGGGTGATTATCTAGTTCTTTTTTTTTTAGTGTTTGTTTTCATATTTGAGATTCATTACTTAACATTTATATCTTTTTTGTGTCATTATTAACAAAGTATTTAGATCTCATATATCTTGCCTAGAGATTGTAATCTTCTTTATTCTCCACCATCTCTTGCAAGCCCATGCTTCCGCTAAAAGTTCTAAATAAGAAAAACCAAGTCCTGCTTTCTCTTTTGGGAAGCATAGATCTTCCCATTTCATCCCATGTAGTTTATGCTTATTATTCTATTTTCCCTGGAAGAAATTAGTTAATTCTTTCTCTATTTTTTTATAAAGTATTTAGTTGGCTGCTTAATCATTAAATTATGTATAAGTAGACTTTGCAGTATGTGTGTGATGAGGGTACCTCTCCCACTCATGTTCAGTGATCCAACCTTCCATCCTACTATCTTATTCCTAAGCTTACCTAAGAAGAAATCTAGGTGGTCTAATTTAAATCTACCTTCGTATAATGGACAACCAAGATACAAGATAGCTCCTTTCTCATAAGAGAATATTTGTTTTCTTTTAGTCTGTGAATGAGACTGCGAGGTGCATTCTTTGAAATTTTAAATTGACATTTATTTCTATTTAACTTTAAGCCCATTTTTTCTTCCATTGTTTAAAAAATTTCCATTAAGTCTTTATAGATTACTTATTCCCGTTTGTGAATAATATGGTCATCTGCATATGTCAGACAACTTATCTACGGAGAGTCTTTATGTTGCCTAAAAGGGAGTATATCTCCTCTACACATATTACTTTTCAGATATCCAATAAATAATTCTAGATATATGTTAAAGAGTGCAGGAGATAAGGGATCTCCTTGTCTTAACCCATCGAGTAGGTTTAAATTATTCCCCCTTATCCTCGTTTATGATAATCTTAAACCACGTGCTTGAAATGCATCTAAAAAAAATCTATCCATGCTTCTGCAAAACCCATTTGCCTCATGGTAAACCATAGGACTTGCGACTCTACTCTATCAAATACTTTCGATAGGTCTAGTTTAAATATAACATTATGGCATCTAGTTTTGTATGATAAATCTTTCATGAGTTTTTTAGCTAGGCATATATTTTCCATGATTAGTCTATTTTATCATAAAATTTGATTGTTCATTTGATATGATTTTGGGAAGTACGAGTCCTACTCTATTTTTGCAGAAGGTTTGCTAGAATTTTATAAATCAAATTACATAAACTAAAGGGTCGATAATCTTCTCCCCTAGTGGGGTTTTCTTTTTAGGAATAAGGACTATATAGGTTAGCACCCACCTTTTGTTAATCTATGCACCACAGAAGAACCAATGAATAGCCTGAACAATATATACATTAATGATATCCCAGCATGCTTTAAAGAAACTATTATTCCATCCATCTGGACCAGCTTCACTGTTATTGTCCATGTTATCGATAGTTTTTTTGATTTCTTCCTCCTCTGGAAATTCCATTAGATTTTTATCATCTTCATTATTAATTAAGTTATTTATGTTTTGTAAAAGGTATTGTCCTTTAAATAAACTTTTATCACATAATAGTTATATATATATATATATATATCTTCTAGTGAATATTTAATTTCTTATTTGTTTTCTAACCATATTCCTTTGTTTTTATTTTTTGTATAATTTTATGTTTTTGATTCAGTATTTTTGAAGCCATTTGAAAGAATTTATTAATTAGGTCTCCTTCTTTTATCCATTTTACTTTTACTCTTTATTTCTTGAAAATTTCTTTTGTGTAATTTTAGTTTAAGTTCACTTTGTGCTCTATTAAGGGCACAGAGATTATATGTACTCTGATCTTTCTCACATGACTCTTCTAATTCATTGATTTTTTGTTCTATTTCTATGAATTATTTATTAATATTGTCAAACTTATTTTTGTTCCACATTATTAGACATGTTCTTAATATATTAAGTTTTGCATGAAAATCTGGCTTGGGTTGCCACTTACTGGTAGCGACCAAGATTCTTTCACATTTTATGGGAAGTCCTCATGTAGACACCACTTATTCTGGAAGTTGAAAAATATATTTTGGGTTCTATCTTAAAAAAATTAATAAGTAGTGGCTTGTGATCTGAACATGTGCTATTCAAGTGTTTGACTCTTATATTTCCATAAAATTCAATTCCTTTGGTGTTAAAAAGAAATCTATATAGTCTAGACCATATAGCTCCTTTTTTCTTGTGGTTATTAGTCCAAGTGTAGTTTGAGCCTAAAAATATTGCCTCTAGTAAGTTGTAGTTGGAGATAGTTTCATTTAAGTGTTCATTAGCCTATGAATCATTGGTCTCCCCCCTTTTTTCTCTGATGCATTTCTGATCGTGTTAAATTCACTTCCTATTATGCATGGAATTTTTTTAACTAAAATCTCCTCGATGATTTTTTATAGCTCCCTTCTTTTTTCTTTATAGTTATTAGAATAAACTACTAAAATTATGCCTTCTAAGCCATTATTTATAAAAAGATTAATGATTTGGTTGTATTCTTCAATGCTAGTAATATCAATGCAATTTTTCCACATGACCTATATTCTACTCACTTTATTGAAGAAAGCTTTACTAAATCTAAGTTTGTTCTTGACATTTTTTAATTAACTTGTATCAACCATTGGCTCTACTAACATTAGCAGTGAAATGTTATAGAATTTTATCAATTTATTTAATCTATTTAAGGATGAGGTGTTGGCTATTCTTCGAATGTTTCAAATTAAGTAAATAAGCATTATTTGAGGATTTTAATTGTGCTCTTGTTTTGCACTTTAATTCATGTGTTAAATTAAAATGTTTTTTAGTGTTTCTGGTTTTATTTACTATGTTAGGTTATTTAGATTATTTATCTTTAAGCATTTTATAGATTTGTAAAATTATAATATTTAAGCCCTTTATAGCCTTTTCTTTATTATAGGATGTCACTCAACTTTTTTCTATATCAATATCTTCTTTAGATAGTTCTTGTCTTTCATTTCTATTTCGGTTAGAATGTTATTACATAATTTAATGGATTCAGAATCTAAACCTTTTCTGAGGCAGAAAACCAATCTTCTATATTTTTTATTTCCTTAATTATCTTTGGGTTTCTAGTTCAAATCACAATCTCTTTAATTTTGTTCAATATTGTTCGTATTTTTTTTCCAAAGCCTCGGCATCCTGTGTAGATGGTTGCACGGGATCTATCTTTGTTTATATGTCAGTAGCCTTAAAAACATGGGCTTATGGACTAACCATTTGTCTGTCTACCTCATTATGTTCACCATGATTTTCCATTTTTTCTTACTTTCTGGCCAATCAATATCTTAGCGGGATAGGGAATTGAAGATTTACTTTAATACAGACTCTGGTCAGATTAGGACTCAAGAAATTGATAGTGGCTCCACCCAATAAAAATGGTTCACTTATGAGATTAGAGATGGAGAAGAGTATAGTTTTGTTAAATAAATGAATGGACAAAAAGGGAAGAAGAAAACAAACCAACAAGAGAGGGTTTTCTTCCTTGATGTAAAAATTCGGTGTCCATTCGAATACTCACATTGGACAACCCAAAATATTAAAGGTCTCATTCTTCCATAGACGTAGGAAGTCCTCTTCTGTGAATAACTGAACCAAAACAAGTTTGCTGTCAATCACTCCCAGCTTAAGCAAACCTTAGAGTTTTAAATAGGAGAAAAAATCATGTATTTCTTCCATTAGCAGTCGCCCATGAGAAAATTTTTCAATGAGAGAGTGTTTGTGGAGAACAGAAGGTTTTTAACTTCTTCGGGGGTAAATAATACCATGGGTTCCCCATTTTTATTCAAAAACTATTTATTAGGGGGTACCGTTAATTGATAAATATTAGAAAAGGATTTCTTATAAGCAAGATAATCACTTTCCTACATTATTCAGATTGAATTCACCACTTTCTTACCCAAATCGAGGTTTATGTCTCTAGATTTTCAAATTTATCTCTCTAGAACTTAGAGATACAGGAAAAACTCCTTTTCATCGTCATCAAATTTTTATTTTTAATTCTAATTCTTCTTCTCTTCTATTTCTTATTAATCTTCATATTCTTTTTATTCTATTTATTCTATTAATACTTTTTATTTTTATTCTTCTTATTCTCATTTTTTATTCTTCTTATTCTTTGTATTCTTTTTATTCATGTTATTCTTATAATTCATCTAATTCTTCTTATTCATATTATTCTTCATTACTTTTTATTCTTTTTATCCTTCTTATCCTTGTTATTCTTATTATTATTCTTATTATTCATATTATTCGTATTATTTGTATTCTTCTTCTTATTCTTATTCTTCTTATTATTATTTTCTCTTTTGTATTCTTCTTATTCATCTTATTTTTCTTATTTTTGTTCATTTCTTATTCTTCTAATTCTTCATATTCTTCTTATTGTTATTATTCTTCTATTTGTTATTATTCTTCTATTTGTTATTTTCTTCTTATTCTTCTTATTTTTTTATTTTTTTTCTTCTTGGTCTTCTAATTATTTTGATTAAGCTTATTTTTATAATTCTTCTAATTCTTCTAATTCTTATTATTATTCTTATCTTCTCATTCTTCTTATTCTTCTTATTCTTCTTATTCTTATTATTCATCTTATTCTTGTTATATTTCTTATTTTTTCTTCTGGTTATTCTTATTCTTCTTCTTCTTATTATTCTTATAATTCTTATTTTTCTTATTCTTCTTATTATTCTTATTCTTATTATTCTTCTTATTCTTCTTCTTATTCTTATTATTCTTCTTATTCTTCTTATTTTGGTATTCTTCTTATTCTTCTTATTCTTCTTATTTTGGTATTCTTCGTATTCTTCTTATTCTTCTTATTATTATTCTTTATATTCTTCTTATTCATCTAATTCTTATTATCCTTCTTATTCTTATTATTCTTATTATTCTTTTATTCTTTTTATTCTTCTTATTTTTATTATTCTTTTTATTATTCTTATTCTTATTTTCTTAATTTTATTATTCTCCTAATTCTTCTTTTTATTCATATTCTTCTTATTCTTCATACACTTCAAATTCTTCATATTTTTTTATTCTTTTTATTGTTCTTATTCTTATGCTTCTAATTTTTCTTGTTCTACTTATTTTTCTAATACTTTTTAATCTTCATATTAATTTTATTTTTTTTATTCTTGTTATTCTTTTAATTCTTCTTATTCTTAATATTCTTCATATACAACTTATTCTTTTTGTTATTATTCTTCATATTCTTCTTATTCTTCGTTTTGTTATTATTCTTCTTATTCTTTATTATTATTAATCTTTTTATTCTTCTTATTATTAATCTTCTTATTCTACTTATTCTTCTTATTCTTCGTTTTGTTATTATTCTTCTTATTCTTTTTTTATTTTTAATCTTCTTATTCTTCTTATTCTTCTTATTCTTTTTATTCTTCTTATTCTTTTTATTCTTTTTATTCTTCATATACTTCATATTCTTAATATTATTATTCTTCTTCTTATTTTTATTATTATTCTTTTTTTAAGCTATTATTTATTAGTTATAACCCTCTCTTTTGGCGGAGGAATACCATTTTTACAAACTAACATCTACCCTTATCCCTATTACACCCATTCTTTAAGAAAAAACTTTAAGATTTACATCAATCTAAATGTATGCATTTATTGGGCAATGCATTTGAGATCATTGAATTTTTCCTTTAAGTTTTGAGAGATGATTCTTCTTTCTAATAATGAAAAGGAAGATTCTTTATTTGTCTTGCAATGATTGGTGCAGACTTTTTCAACAGACCATATCTCTTCAATGTCTCGTAATATATGATCTTTGAATTTTCATGCTGGAATTCTATTTAGCTTCTTTTAATTTCAGCTGAAAACTTCATGCTGGAATTATTCTTGTAATATATGATCTTTGAGGAATGCTGGAATTCTCCCGCTGTTTTAGTGTATCCCGCCTTGTTTATCAGCATATATGCTCATGCCTCATTTAATTTCGCTTAGCTGCTTATTCTGCCAGATGTGCTTGTTAATCAGCAGCTCATCTTTGATTTCTGCTTAATCTTCAAACATTCCAGCCTGCATAAAATCAAGAGCATCATATCCTTATAACATGATAGCCCATTTACCACCAATACCTAGGTAATTCAACCAGAAAATTCAGCAGCATTTTAGCAATTTCTGTATCTTTCCATATCTTGATCTGTGAAAGTTCTTTGCTTGACTGCCTCCCTCCATGCTTTTTAATCTTTGATCTTCATTTACTCTACTATTACATTACTTTACATGGACTCCATACTTAACACATCTCAACTAAAATTTACAGACTTCCAGCAACTTTACTAAAGTAACGCAGACTCATAAAAACACAACAGTCCACTTTTATCAAATAGCACAGACTCCATACGCGTATAATAAGAAAAGTAAACCGAAAGACACAGACACTATCTTTTCCAGCTCTGTATCATTCGTATACTTAGTTACCTGCAAGAAATCTACATGCATATATATACTATACTCTATTATCAAATACCCCATCCATAGATCCTTCAAATTAACCCTCATGGGTTTATGAGTGTCCCTCTGAATCAGCTGGTGTACCTGATTATAGAACATCTAACATACAAAACAGCAAATGTTATATGTAACCTCAATCTTACCTAATTGAGTTACCAGATATTGCCAAGATTTTGATCTTGCTTTACGCAGTCTTCCTACAGGACCAGGAAGATTACCATCATTTCGTGACTTTACCTGTTCTTAAACAAAAGAAATTCCAGCAATAAAAAATCCAATACACAATTCATGTCCCAGCTGATATTCCCCAGAGAGGTATTAAGGGAATATTTCAAGATGATTTGCAACTGTTCTGATGTATGGAAATTCTTTCTTATCCATTTTTATAAAGCTTTTGAATTTGCCTGGGAGAGACTCTGCATCATATTTATGAAATTCTTTATTTTTTCCTTCTTTTGCTAGTTTATCAGCTAGTGCATTTGCTTCTCTATATATGTGTTTGGTTGATGCATTCAAGAGTTCTATTAAGCAGCTAATTTCCTCTAACTCTTCTTCGAATTTCCACATGCTGTTTTTTTATTCACTAGGTCGGCCAAGATTTTGGAATCTATCTGAATATCTAAATTTGTAAGATTTTCAGATTTACATTTCCGTAAGCCTTCCCTTAGTGCTAAAATTTCTGCATGGATAGCAGAGGAGGCTTTAATGGGTCCCGAGTAGGCAAGAATAAGTTGACCATTGTGGTCTCTTACAGACCCTCCTCCACCTGCTAAACCTATATTTCTATCAAAGCTGCCATCAGTGTTTAAAGCTAGTCTACCCTTTGCTGGTTTTTCCCACTTAATTGTTATGATTTTTTGCATAATGGGTTTTGAAACCGTTAGGTTCCAGAATTTGAGGGTGTCAGCGTCTAAATGGGAATTACGTTTTACTATCGGACTAGCCTCCGAGGTAATTTTAATTTCTCTCTTAATGGCCTTCCAAATATCTTCAGCTACCATAGTGTGGCCTTCATATCTACTGCTATTTCTGGCCTTCCATATACACCATATAGCAATATGTGGGATATTATTTTGAAGCCAGGTTTGTAATCTATGCTGTGAATGGGCTGAACTCCATCTGAGGAGCCTATTTTTAAGAGGGATGCATTTATGTTTGAGGCCCATTTCAGATTCTAATCTTTTCCATATTTCTAACGCTATATTTCCTTGGGAAAACAGATGATCAAGCGATTCAACTGCTTGTCGGCAACATTCACATCTGGAAGGCAATTGGATGCCTTTCTTTTTTATATTTTCATCTATAGGAATGATGTTTGAGAGCACTTTCCAAGTGTTTGTTTTGATTTTTTGACTGTTATCATTATTCCATGCCCATTTAAATAGAGGTTGCACAACCTTCTTACATCTAATTTTTTCTTTGATGGATTTGAGTGAAAAGATTCCATCTGCACTCAGGGTCCATTTCCAGCCATTTTTGGAAAGTTTAGAGAAATTATCTACTAGTTCTCTTTGTTTGAGCATTTGAATCCAAACTTGTGAGGCTTTGCTCTTTTTTCTTTCTCTATTTGTGTCTCCTTCTATACAATATTTAGCTGTCATAAATTCAGCCCAGAGGCTGTTATTTTCTTTAAGCATCCACCATCTTTTGCATGCCCAAGCTTTGGCAAGGTCGTTTAGGTCAGCGAATCCCAACCCTGCTTCCTGTTTAGGAAAGCAGAGGTCTTGCCACTTTTTCCAGTGAAGCTTTTTTTTTCCATTTTTGAATCCCCATAGAAATTGAGCAAATTCTTTTTCTAATTTTTTTTGTCCGCAGGAAGATACGTAATCATTAAATTTTGCATTACTACACTTTGTAATACATGAGTTATTAGGGTGATCCTGCCACTCATATTAAGAGTGTCTATTTTCCAACTTGCAATTTTATTTTTGATTTTAACAAATAAAAATTCTAAATAATCTGATTTTAGTTTACCTTCATAAAGAGGGCAACCAAGATATTGCATTGCACCTTTTTTCTGGGCAAAACCCGTTATGCTATTAATTCTATGAATTAGGCTAGGAGGGGCATTGTTGGCAATCATGAATTGACATTTTTTATTATTTATTTTTTGCCCTGTTTCATCTTCTAAAACTTTTAACAATTCCATCAGGTTATAAAGGGATCTAGCACTGCCATTTGTGAAAATAATCACATCGTCCGCATATGCCAAACATCCCACAAAAGGGGTGTTTTCGGCTGACTAAAATGGCCAATTCTATTTGTGAGCATTTTAATTTTGATGTTAACAATTAATAATTCTAGGTAAATATTAAATAAAGAGGGAGAAAGAGGGTCTCCCTGTCTTAATCCTCTTATCGGCTTGATGTCTTTTCCTAATTCTCCATTAACAAGAATTTTAATTATAGGGCTTGATATGCATCTATATATTAAGTCTATCCAGGTTTCTGAGAAGCCCATCTTTCTCATGGTAAAACATAATATACTCCATTCTACTCTATCGAAAGCTTTAGACAAATCTAACTTTAATAAAACATTGTGTCCTCTAGATTTAGTGCCTATTTCTTTGATCATTTCTTTTGCTAAACAGATATTTTCCATTATTAATCTGTTTTTCATAAAACCGGACTGTTCTTTAGATATGATTTTTGGCAGGACTCTTGCTAATCGACATTGGAGCAGTTTAGCAAGAATCTTATATATGGAGTTGCACAGACTTATAGGTCTAAAATCCTCAGCCTTTTGAGGATTCTCCATTTTGGGGATGAGGACCATGTACGTGAAACTCCATTTCTTGCCTATTTCTGCACCGCAAAAAACCAAGATATGACATTTAAAAGCTCATTTTTTATGATCAACCAACATTTTTGAAAAAATTCATTGTTCCACCCATCTGGGCCCGGAGCACTGTTTTTGCCCAAACTGAAAACCACATTCTTCAGTTCTTCATCCGGGAGCTTAGTGAGAGTGTCATTTTCTTCACTAGTGATCTTTTTTTGAATGTTATTTAGGAGGAGATTTCCTTTTAGTGATATATCACTTTTAAATATACTTTCAAAATGATCATCAAGGTGGTTTTTAATATCGGTGTCCCTGTCTATCCATTTATTTAAGAAATTTTTTAATCCTTTTATTCTATGTTTTTGTATTTTAAGTTTAGCTACTTTCTGGAAGAACTTTGTGTTTATATCTCCTTCTTTCAACCATTTTATTTTAGATTTTTGTTTCCAAAAAACTTCTTCCATAAGAAGTTTAAGTTTTAATTCAGCTTGTGCACTATTTAAATTCTTTCTGCTGTCTTTGTTTTGAAGTGAGACGTGTTCTAACTCCATCTTTTCAACTTTCTGTTCTGCTTCTATAATGTTACTGTTAATATTACCGAAGATATCTTTATTCCATATTCTTAAGTGATTTTTTAATCTATTTAACTTTATATTCCAGATTTGTCCAGGGTTGCCTAAAGCAGCCTGTGACCATGAGCTTTTAACCGTATTAGTGAATGTATGATGCAAGCACCATGCATTCTGAAATTTAAAGGAGTTATTTATGCATTTAGGCTTTTCTACCGATATTATTAAAGGGTTGTGATCTGAGCATGCTCTATTTAGGTGCCTCACTACCGTGGTCCCATATAATTCTAACCATTTTACATTATATAAAACTCTATCTAATCTTGCCCATATTGAGCCTTTATCTTTCCTGTTGTTGCACCAGGTATAACGAGAACCTAAAAAACTAGCTTCCATCAGACGAGCCTCTGAAATGGTCTCGTTGAATTGGGAGATAGCTTTTTTGTTAGGAGGGTTTCCCCCAATTTTCTCACTGGCTTTTCTTATTATGTTAAAGTCACCTCCTATTATCCAGGGTTTGTTTATATTAGCTATTTTTATCATATCATTCCACAGTGCTTTCCTACCTTCTTTTGTGTATTTAGCAAAAATAGCTGAAATTATCTCCTCCCGGTCATTATCTAAACTAAAGTTAATCATTTGATCTGTGTCATCTAAGATATTTATGTTGAAAATATTTTTCCAAAATAGCAAGAGTTTATTATTTTTATTAGAAGAAGCTATGTCAAAGCCTAGTATATTTTTATAGTGATCCAGTTATTCGTTACTAACTATGGGTTCCGCAATAATTATAAGTGGAGTTTTATGGATTTGAATCAATTTTTTAATTCTTTTTATTGTTGAAGGGTTTGCAATACCCCTTGCATTCCAGTAGAGAAATCTAAACATTAAAGTTAGATTTAGCCCTAGCTCTAGTGGTGCACTTTGAATCATAGCTTTTATTTATGTATTTTTTCATGTTTCTAGGTTTTTTTATAGCACTCGATTCTTCTATTTTCTCATCTCTCCATTGCCTACCTAGCTGAATTGCCATAATTTTTATTTCCTCCATCGCCCATTCTCTATTTCCCATGTTATCTTTGTATCTACCAATATCTATATCATCTTTTGTACCTTTGTTTAGCTTAGATTTTTCCTCTTTTTTACCTAAGTTACTTCCACTCCTAACTTCTAGCTCTTCCTCCGAGCTATTAGGTATTTCCACGGACCATTTCTTCCTACTCTCTTTTTTTTCCAAATCTTCCTCTTCGAACCCTTTTGTTGATTTCTGCAATTTTTAGGATTAGTTCATGGGTTTTTTTATTTTCTTCTCTATCTGCCTCCTCTCTCCCCTTCTCTAGGAGGCACGTATTTAACAATTTCTAAACCAGTTCTTATTTCATTGATATTCTGTTCTATCGAGTGGGGAGGTTTAACTCTGTATTCTTCCCTCTCCTTCCCTGCAAACATTCTTGAAGCCGGCCATTAGTTATATTCAGCACGTTTATTTTTAACAAGGCAATGGTCACAGTTGTGGCCGAGTTTATAATAATAAGAACAATATTGTGGGAGGTTTTCTGGAATTACTTCTTGCCAGAATCCCTCCCCGTCTTTGCTGCCAATCCATATTCTGTGAGGAATATGTTGCAGCAAGTTCACCTCTATACAAACATGAGCTACGCTCGGGCGAGACAAGGTGGCAGTGGCACCATCAAGAAGAAGAGGTGTGCCCACTGCATGAGCTATATGGTAGAGGGAGAACTTGTCGAAGAGATGTATGGGTAGCATAGGGAAGAGAAACCAAACAGGTGCGAGTGAAGACTCTTGCTTGGTTGAAAAGGTAGGCGTCCATTTGAAGGTGCGCATGGGGTAACCCATAATGTACCAAGTTCCTTTCAATCAGACTCTGTGGAAGTCTTCCTCACTGGACATTTGGAGGAGGATGTGTTTGGCGTCCAGAACGCCTATCTTTGTGTGACCTTTGAGCTTTAGTGATGCATAGAATGCTCTAACATCTTCAATACGCAGACGCCTGTGAGAAAATTTGCCTACCACGGTGAATTTGTGAGCATCCGAGAGCATAGCTATATCTGTCGAGGAGAACTCTATCGAGGGTTCTCCATTTTTTTCCCCGTAAATGTCCGAAGATAGGGAATAGTGCTGCGCGGTCTTCTTAAAATGTTGGGAAAATGATTTCTTGTCAATTAAGAAATCTAAATGCTCCATTTGAAGCTTGAAAATAGCTTCTTCTTCACTGATTTTGCTGTTTCTCTCTCTAAAAGACTTTTCTCTCTCTAGAGCTTGAGAGAGCAATTCAAAGAAGAAGAAGATCTTGAGAGAGCAATTCCTTTCTTATTCTTCATATTATTATTCTACATATTATTTTTAAACATCTGATTATTCATATCTTATTATCATTTTATTCTTATTATTCTTTTCATTTTTTCTTATTATTCTTATTATTAATTTTCTTGTAATTATTCTTATTATTCCTATTCTTTTTAATCTTTTTATTTTTCTTATTCTAATTATTTTTCATAGTCTTCTTATTCTTGTTTTTATGCTTATTCTTCTTATTCTTTTTATTCTTCTTATTTTCTTATTCTTTTTATTTTTTATATATTCGTATTCTTCTTTTTCTTTTTATTTCTTTTTATTCTTTTTATTCTTCTTAATTTTGATAATCTTTTATTCTTCTTCTTATTCTTCTTTTTATTTAGTTTATTCTACTAATTCTATTTATTCTTCTTATTTTTCTTATTTTTCTTATTCTTCTTATTTTTTTATTTTTTTATTCTTATTATTATTCTTATTCATCTTTTTCAACTATTTCTTGTTATGTTCTTCTTCTTATTCTTCTTATTCATATTATTCTTCTCTTTTTCTTTTTTTTTTTTTACTTGTCTTATTATTCTTATTCTTATTATTCTTCTGATTTTTCCTATTATTTTAATCTCTTATTCTTGTTATTCTTCTTGTTATTTTTTTTATTCTTATTCTTCTTAATCATTGTATTCTTCTTATTCTTGTTTTTCTTTTATTCATCATATACTTCTTATTATTATTATTTTTCTTATTCATCTTATTCTTCTATCTCTTCTTATTCTTATTCTTATTAATTTTCTTATTCTTATTATTCTTGTTATTCTTCTCATTCATCTTATTCTACTATTTCTTATTACTCTATTTATTCATATTATTCTTATTAGTCTAAATCTTTTTATATTTCTTCTTATTCTTCATAGTATTATTATTCTTATTCTTATTCTTGTATATTTCTTATTCTTAATATTCTTCCTATAGTTATTATTCTTCTTATTTTCTTATTCTTCTGATTCTTATAAATTACTATTCTTATTATTCTTCTTATAGTTCTTATTCTTCTTATTATTCTTATTCTTCTTATTATTCTTATTATTCTTATTCTTATTATTCTACTTATTGTTCATATTCTTCTATTTTTTTATTCTTTTCTTATTCTTCTTATTCTTTTTATTCTTCTTATTCTTTCTATAATTTTTTTGATATTAATTTCTTATTATTATTATTATTATTATATTCTTCTTATTCTTCTTTTACTTCTTATTCTTCTTTTACTTCTTATTCAATTTATTCTTCCTTTTCTACTTATTATTCTTATTTTTTTATTCTTTTTATTATTCTTATTCTACAAATTCTTGTTATTTTTATTATTCTTCTTTTATTTATTATTATTATTATTATTTTTATTATTCTTATTCATCCTATTCTTCATAATTTTCTTATTATTTATATTCTTCTTTTTCTTCTTACTATTCTTAATCTCTTTATTCTTCTTATTCTAATTATTATTCTTATTCTTTTTATTCTTCTATTTTTTTATTATTCTTCTTATCCTTCTTATTCTTCTTATTCATCTTTTTCTTTTATTTCTTATTATTCTTCTTATTCTTCTTATTCTTCGTATTCTTATTATACTTCTCATTTTTCTTAATATTCTTATTTTTTTATTCTTATTTTTCTTCTTATTCTTCTTTTTTCTTATTCTTCTTTTTCTTAATCGTCGACAGTGATCACTCACATTGATTTTGGCAGTTTAAACTCTATAATTCTAGAATTCATGCCTAAATATTTTTTAAATTGTAATAAAATGGGTTATAATGATTCGGAATGCATGTTAAGTGAGAAGGTTAGGAAAGAGGGGTTCTTCGGTAGAGTAGAGAAAGGAGAAAGGGTTAAGGTATCGGTGAAGAAGGATCACATGGAGGGGAGCTTGGGAAACATAGAAGAAATGGCAGAATTGATTATAGAGGGTGAGAAGGTGGAGGTAGAAATGGTAGGTAATAATGAGAGGAGGGGTGAAGGGAGAGAAGAGAGTATGGAAATAAAAGAAGATGGCTATAAAGAGAAGGCTAGTGAGAGCGGGATAGAAGGGGAGGAAAGAGGATGTGAGATAGAGGAAGAGCTAAGGGGGGAAATGGAGGTGGGAAGAAATAAAATGCTCAAGATCAAAAAGTGGCTATAGGAAGGGGCTAGGGTAACCGAAGGGGTAGGAATAGAATGGAGGAAGGAAAGAAAGGTGTTTGGAGTAAAAGAGAGGAGAGATGAGAGGAAAAGAAAGATTGAGATGGAAAAAGAAATAGCAAAGTTTAATTGGTAGAAGATGATCAGCTATCGGAAGAAGAGATGGAAGCTAAAAGCTAGCCTTTTGTAAGCTCGAGCAGGGAGACACAGAAGATGGAATTTTCCCAGGAACAAGATGACTCAAGGTTGTACAAGCAGAATGGGCAAGAATGGACCTCGAATAATAGAGAAAGTGCATTGGAATAGATAAGGTTGATGGGTTTAAATCTGAATAAACTGAATATATCAAAAAATATTGAGTAGCCACAACCCAGTGCAAATAAATTATCAAGAAATAGGAAAAAATAATTATGCATGAGTTATGATACAAGATGTACAACTACATCCCATGCTAAATACACCTAGTAATGTATAATAGTTTATACTAGAATATAAAAGGAGTAGTGAACACTGCATCAATAAATAGAATTAAAAAATTAATTAAAATTCTTAATATTAAAATTGTAATAATTGTGGAACCTATGGTTAACACGAGTCTATTAGACGAATATAAAAGTAACATCGGTTTAGATAAGGCATTTTCTAACGGTAATGGCAAGTTATAGCTATTATGGAAAATGCAATTGACATTGAAATAATTTCAGAGGAAGAATAGATTATTAGTTTCAAACTAGGGAAAAAGTCTAAGCCAATTATTTCGGTAGTATATGCTAGTAATGCGAATGAAAAATGAAAGGAGTTGTGGGGTGAGATGATAGAGCTTGCCGAAAGAAAATCTCCTTGGATTATCGGAGGAGATTTCAATGTGGTAATGATTTTTTTAGTAGAAAAGGGGCGGTAGGCCTCCTGAACCTATAACTATAGCTCAAATAAATGACGTGATAGCGAATGCAAATCTCTTGGAGGCTGAATATTTGGGTCCTAACTTTACATGGTGTAATAACTGGAAGAGAAGAGGGGTAATCTAGTCTAGGATGGATCGCATCCTGTATAATACCAATTAGTTAGATTATTGTGGTGGGGTAAAAGTTAAACACCTAAGCAGAACATGTACAGATCATAGCCCGCTCCTCCTGATATTCAAAAATAGGGAAAGGAAACACAAGACCTTTAGATATCAAAACATATGGGGAATGCACAATGACTTCGAGAGCATAATGAGGGACTCATAGGATATACCTACACATGGGAATCCCATGTAGGTTCTAGCAATAAAATTATGTAGACTAAGATTGGCTCTGAGTCTATGAAATAAGGAGTGCTTTGGTAATATTAACAAGAATATATTGAATACAGAACAAAAAGTTATCTCACCTTAAACAAAATATGAGGAGAGGCGGGATGAACCTTCTAAAATTGAAATGAACAAAGCACAAGCTGAATTAAAGTTAAGATTGCACATGGAAGAAATTTACTGAAAACAAAGGGCCAAAATAAAGTGGCTAAAGGATGGGGATAAAAATACAAGGTTTTTTAATGCAAATGCAAAAATCAAATCTCAAAAACAAGAAATAAAAGGGATAAAAATAGGCAATTGTAAATTGGTAGAAAAGGAGGAAGAAATAAAGAATGTTCTAGAAGAATATTTTAAAAGTCACTTATGTGGTCACAATTTTTAGAGAATGGATACTTTAATGCAATTAGTTGAGAGAAGGGTTACATAAAAAGATTACAAATCATTGGAGGAACTGCCTAGAGAAGAAAAGATTAGGGATGCAGTTTTAGTGCTAATAAAGATAGTGGAGCAGGACCAGATGGGTTGAATAATGGTTTTTACCAATGCACGTAGAGCATCATAAAAGAAAATATGGTAGCTACTATTGCCTAGATTTTTTTAGGTGGAGAAATTACTAAAGCATGGACTAGCTCATATATTGTCTTGATCCCCAAAAATGATAACCCTCAAACAAGTGAAGATTATAGACTCATAAGTCTATGTAACATGGTTTAAAAAGTTCTTGCTAAGTTACTATAGAATAGAGTTGGAAGGTTGCTCCCCTTCATTATATCTGTTAAACAAATAGGCTTTGTCAAGAATAGATTAATGATAGAGATTATCAATTTAGCCTCAAAAATGGTGAGGGAAATAGGGGTTAAAACTAGGGGATGCATTTTTATTTTGAAACTAGACCTATATAAAGCATTTGATAGAGTGGAATGGGATATTTTATGTTACACAATGAGAAAGATGAGATTCTCAGAATTTTGGATAGATTTAATGTACAGATGTATTTCTAGTGCTTGTGTTAAGATTTTGATAAATAGACAAGTATGTAGAGAATTTAAACTAATTAGAGGGCTTAGACAAGGTGATCCACTATCTCCTTCATTGTTTAATATATACCTAGAATTATTTAATATAAATCTAAAAGAAAGGATTAAGATGGGCAAGATTCTTAGTTTTAAACA
The DNA here is from genome assembly GCA_029783825.1 of Sapria himalayana. Classification (NCBI taxonomy): domain Eukaryota; kingdom Viridiplantae; phylum Streptophyta; class Magnoliopsida; order Malpighiales; family Rafflesiaceae; genus Sapria; species Sapria himalayana. The sequence continues at coordinate 40,014 of JAREIK010012049.1, read as the reverse complement.
ACTGAGACATACTCTAAACGTGAGTTGCTTGGCGTATGCAAATGATATTATTATATTTACTAATGCCAGTAGCATATCAATGAGGAATATGATAAGTTTTTGGATACACAAGAAGAAGAAATAGGTCAATAGCTGAACAAAAATAAATGTCAATTTGTTTTACCAAGTAAAGCTCCTGAAAAGACTGCCCAAAAGATTAAAAGTATCATAGGTTTTGAACATAAAAAGGAGTACTAATATATTTGGGTTGCTTGATTAATGAAGGAAGGCTAAAGGATGAATATTTAGCCTTCCTAATGAATAAATTAAGAGGAGAGATTGCAAGATGGAAGGAAGATCTTTTAAGTATAGCAGGATGGATTATGTTAAACACGTGTTACAAGGCTCGCTGGCACATATATTAATGACAATACTGCCTTCAAAGAAGATTATAAATAATCTAGAGAAAGAAATGGAAAATTTCTTATGGGGAAAAAAACTAGGAAAAAATAAGTTACACTAGAAAAAATGGGGGAATGTACGCTATCCGAAGGAGGAGGTGAGCTTAGGCCTAAACACTCTTAATGATATAGCAAAAGCCTGGGCTTGTAAAAATTGGTGGAGGCTCAAAGATAATGATAGTCTATTGGCGAGATATATTAAATCTAGGTATGGACTAGGTCACAAAGCATTCAAGAACTCATTAAAAGCATCCAAAGGATGGAAAATGATGATTAAACAAAAAAAAGGTAGTGGAAAGAAATGCTTTATTAATTTTAATGACTGGAGTTTGACCTTGAATGCCCAAAAAAGGTTTACTCTTAAAAGTGCAAAATTTATCATGAGAAAGAAAAGAATCCGTCAAGAAATCTTTAATGGTGTATCGGTGAAAGAGATTCCATAAAAAATTAATGTTTTTATGTGGAAGCTTCTATCAAATGCTATCTTGGTGGATAATAATATTCAGAGGAAATGAGTAAAGTTCGCTTCCAGATGTGAATATTGCTTTGCTAGCACAGAAAGCAAGAACCACTTATTCTCAACAGGAAAGATAGCTGCTGAGTTATGGGGTTTACTAGAAAAAGAGCTAGAAACTAAAAGTAATGTAGTAACTCTCGAGGAGACATTAATGAAATGGAGGTAAAAACATACAAAGAATAATATATTGAAATGGCTAATAAATTATATTCAGCACATCACAGTTTGATGCTTATGGAAAACCAGAAACAAAAGTAGGTTTGAGGGTATTCAAATGAATGATAAAAATATATTTGATGAAATAAAAAAAGAAAGCCCATGGATTTCAGCAGGTAGCCCACTAAGACTTAGAAGTAAAGAGATGGAAGATGATAGAGGAAAGGCCTGGGACCTTTATGCAATTAAAGCAAATCTGCCTGTTATAATGAATGTTCGTAGGAATAAGCCCCCACAGGGGGGATTTGCTCTAAATATAAATGAGAGCCCCTATAGAAAATTCATATGGCATGAGGGGGAGGAGTGATAATAAATGAGGAAGGGAAAGTAGCAAAAGCTTTTACAATGAGAGAAAAAGCTGTTTCAGCATTGCATGCTGAAAGATTAGCTTTGATTAAGGGTTTACAAATTTGTAAAGAATACTCGCTTATTAATATTTGGGTGCAGGTGCACTCAAGTTTATTGGTGGACTTAATGACAAGCAAGCTAGAGATGTGGCAGTTTGATGAGCATATTGGTATAATTAGATATCTCTTAGTATAACTAAAAGGGGTAATAACACACATGTTTAGGGAAGAAAATGCCCTCGCAGAAAAATTAGCTGATGAAGGCATGAAGAAGGGCTTACAAAAGTTTGATGGAGAAAATATCCCAGATAAATATAAAGGTATAATTATACAAGATAAAATAGAATATTCTTATATTATAATTCAAAAACATTAAGATAAGTAGAAGAGAATGGAGAAGAGGGAAGAATATATTTTGTTGTTGTTTTAACATTTATAGGTATCTCAAAGGTCAAGGCCCAATGTGAGGGATTAAAAACTAGATCATGATGCTCAAAAAGGCTGAAGGAGAAAAAAAACAAGAAATAAAAGATAGCAGGAAAGGCTTGGAAAAAGTTATGAGTCACTCCGATCCTGTGGGGTGGCTATAAAGAAAGCTGGGGGTATATGATTTTGCTTGTATGTTTTATGGTTTTTCTTTTTGATGGTTTTAATAGGTCCAGATTCAGGCTAGAAAGGAATAGGATGTAGAAGATTGGCATGGTGGAAAGAAAACTGCAAACTCGGGATGAAAGTTTGTAGTTGAGTGTAGGTTTGTGATCATGATATATGTCTGTAATGAGATAGAAACTAAGGGGAAGAGTTTGATTTGTAATGGGATGTTAGGGGTCTGAATTGTAATGGGAAGGGTCTAATAGAAAGGGTCAAAAATGGATAGCGGCAGTCTTAGTGAAAAGCTGGGAGAGTCCCTGAAAGTAGTCAGTCACCTAGTGAGGTTCCTGACTAGAAGCAGAAGGTTAGGGGTCTGAATTTGGGCAAGCACAATTCAGACACAAAATAATGGCAGGTGCATGGGGGTAGAGAAGGCGGTCCTGGATCCTTACCACCAAGCAGATAAAGTAGAAGGAACATGCTCGAGCAGGATTACAAGTAGGAAAATGGCCAACAGTAGGTTCAGCTTAAAGGAAATCTAAGATCCATCACAATCCTGTGGGGTGGCTACAAAGTAAAGGATCGGGTCAGGGCGAAGCTATATGATCTTTCTTGTGTATTTTATGGTTGCATTTTGTTTGTGTATTTTGTGGTTGGTCTTTGGAGTAGGTACAGGTTCAGCCGAGATGAGAAGAGGATGCTGAAAATGGGCATGGTGGAAAAAGCACCGATGGTGAAAAGGAAGCCGATTCAGGATGGATTTGTGGTAATGATAAAAGCAGTGATTAAAGTAGTCAGTCTTTTCTCTATAAGGTGTCTGTATTGAGTCTGATATGTTAATGGGAAGGTCTATAATAGGTGCAGGGTCAGTGTAGATTCAGGAATTGAATGTTTGTAAATGGCCTTAAAGGGTAAGTGTCTGTAAAGGGTCTTGGTTAGTAAGGGGTCTAAATTGGGGCATGAAGAGTCACGGAAGCTAGCAGCTAGATTGGAGCAGAGGGGAAGAGAAGGTGGTACTGGAGGCTAATCATTAAGTAATAAAAGAAAAAGGTGATTAAAAAGGCATACACAAGTAGGACCACAAGTAGGATTCATAAGCGAAAAGTGGCATAACAGAAAGTTCAGCAAAAAAGAAGCATAAAAATAATATGGCAACATAGGGAGCGACATAGGAAAGGCTCCTATGGTTTATGTTAAATTTAATTTATTGATTTTATGAAAGGGGTATAAAAGGATAAAGGGTAGTATATGGATTTTAAAATTGGTATTCCTCCACCAAAAGAGAGGGATATAATAATAATAATATAAACTTTGTAAAAAAAAAAAAAGAAAAAGAAGAATAACAATAATAAGAAGAATAAGAAGAATAAATAGAAGATTAAGATGAATAAAATAATAATAATAATAATAATAATATGAAGAATAATAAGAATTGGAAGAATAAGAAAGGTAGGAAGAATAGGAAGAATAAAAAGAATAAGTAGAATTAGAATAATAGTAAGAAGAAGAAGTTTTAGAAGTATAAGAAGAATAAAAAGAATAAGAAGAATTAGAATTAAAAGAAGAATTAAAAAAAGAATTAGAAGGATAAAACAAATAAGAAGAATAAGAGGAATTAAAATTAAAAGAAGAATTAGAAGAATAAAAAGAATAAGAAGAATAAGATGAAAAAGAATAATAAGAAGAATAAAAAGAATATAAATAATAAGAAGAATAAGAAAACTAAGAAGAATAAAAAGAATAATAAGAATAAGAAGAATAAGAAGAAGAAAAAAGAATAAGATGACTAAGAAGAATAAGAAGAAACTCACCGAATCACACAATTTTACTCTCATTGGGAAGTTCTCTCATTGACATCCTCGTATTGAAAATATAAGAATGTTCTTCTCCTCACTAACGCTCAAAGTTTTAATCAAAATGGGAGTAATCGATAGTAAGCATGTTCTTGTGCAACTGTTCATAAAGAAGATTATCTTCGATTATAGTTATAAGATTGCTGGAATATCTTATCCCATGAGGACTTTTAAATGGATGACAAATTTCAATACAATGGAAAAAAAATCCTCTTACTCCTGTAATGTTTCTTCCCCCTCTACTGTCTATCCATTTTAATAAATATAACATCCCTATTCTCCATCATTAATCTCACTGGGAAACCTCTATTGATGGATGTAGCCACTACCAATCTTTTGAAACAAAGGGTAGCCCACATTTTCATTGAGCTTAATGTACAAAATCCTATTTTGCAGAGGATATGGATTGGACAAGATGGAGACATAGGTTTCTAGCAATCGTTCATTCTCGAAAAGCTTCCTAGTTTCTATAACTCTTGCAAAAAAAGAGGGCATAAAATGGAAGAATGTATTGTAAACACAAGGAAACAACAGGAAAGACAGAAGCTAGAACAATGGGTTAGAAAAGAAGTGAAGATGGAGAACATGCCTAAAAATACTCTAAAATACAAAAAAATAATTTCTAATGAAGAAAAAAAATACAAGGTTATATCTGATATATAACCATCGCTTATGAAGTCCCCTTCTTAAGAAAATAATGAAATAGAAAAAAAAATCAGAAATGTGATGGGACATCTTGAAGAACTTGTAATTAGAAATATAAAACATAAAAAGAATGTAAGACAAATGGAAGATATTGAAGGTTGGTTTTCTGGCTCAGAGTTTGTTTTTTAAGTCTGATACAACTAGAAGTTGTATCTTATTCAATTATAAAAAGGTCCAGAAAACAAAAATGAGAATTACTATAAAGTTGATATTGAAATAGAAAAGGAGACAGAGGAGATTAGTAATAGAGAATGGGCAATAGAGGAACTAAAAATCATTAACTTACAATTGGGTAAAATGTACAAGAAAGAATGGAAGAATGAACAAATACAAGATTTTAACTTCTCAAAAAAAATCAAGAAATATGAAAAAATATTTAAATAAAATATACGACTCAAAGTGCATGACAAGAGCTCATTCAAAATCTTCAAATAATGCATAAATATCTATTTTGGAATATTCGGGGAATAGCTAACTCACCATTCTTAAATAGGCTAAAAAAGATCACAAAATTATATAAAATTTAAATACTAATGATAGTTGAACTGATGATTGATATTGGTCAGCTAGAAAACTTTTTAAAAAATATTGGTTATGATAATGCATTCTCTAACAAGGTATGTAAGATATGGTCATGTGGAAAAGCTTCTTGGATATAACAATTATCGATGAAAATGATCAAATTACTAACCTTAGTTTAGTTAAAGTTAAAGAGGTAATTATTTCAATAATTTATGTCAATAACACTAGAGAAAAACAAAAGAACTATGGAAAATTATGGAGGATCTACCCGCCAAAAAATACCATGGATAATAGGAGGAGACATTAATATAATTAGAAACACAATGGAAAAAAAAAAAGTAGACCAATAAATTTACACGCTAGTGATCAATTCAATGAAGTAATTACTAAGTCTAATTTATTGGAGGCGGATTTTCTTGGGTCAAATTACCCATGGACGAATAACTAGAAAATGAAAGGAGTAATCTAGGCTAGATTGGAGAGAGTTCTTTTCAACTCTAAGTGGTTGGAAACCTTTGGTAACATAAGAGTTAAATACTTGAACAGAACCTACTCAGATCATAACCCATTACTGATAACTCCTCAAAAATGGAATCTAAAAGAATCTAATTTAACTTTCAAAATATGTGGTGCTTGCATGAAGACTTTCTAAACACTATTAAAGAATCTTTGGTAGTAGCCAGCAAAAACAATCCAACACAAATCTTCACAGATAAATTATATAGATAAAGATTATGTCTAACAAAATGGAATATAGAAATGTTTGGTAACATTAATAAGAGCATCCAAGAAGTAGAACAAAAATTGATAAATTATAGTAAGTATATGAAAAAGATGAAAACATAAACATATTTTGTGCTCTTAACAAAGCACAAGGGTACTTAAACTAAAATTACATATGGAAAAGGTCTTCTGGAAACAAAGATCTAAAGTCAAATTGCTAAAGGATGGAGATCAAAATACAAAATTTTTCTAGCTTGTTACTAAAATTAAAACTCAAAGATACACGACAACTGGGATAATAAATAATAAAGGAGCATGGCTAGAAAAGGAGAAGGATTTTAAAGATACTCTATAAGATATATATAAATCACTATTATGCAAAAAGAATGAACAGAAAGAACACAAATTTCTACAAAACATAAATAAAAGAATTAATGAAAAGAGTAATAAGAAGTTAATAAAATTCTCATAAGAGAGAAATTAAAAAATATTGTGTTCAGAATGGACAAAGATAGTGCCACCTATTTAGACAACTGAAATAAAGCTTTCTTCTAAGCTTGTTGGGATATCATTAAAGATGATATTATCCATGTTATACATTGTATCCTTTCTGTTGTAGAAATTTATAAGAAATGGTCTTTAACACATATAGTTCTCATCCCTAAAAAGAGGGAAGTCCAAGGGGGGAAAAAACTATAGACCTATTAGCCTATGCAATTCAACTTATAAAATCATTGCTAAACTGGTGCAAAATAGATTAAATCTCATCCTTCCTAAAATTATCTCTAATGAGAAATCAGGTTTTATGAAAAATAGATTAATGATAGAGAATATATGTCTCGCCAAAAAAGTAATAAAAGAAATGCCCGCTAAATTTTTTAAATTAGACGTGTCTAAAGCCTTCGATAAAGTAGACTAGAATGTGCTATGTTTTATAATGAAAAAAAAATGATTTTCAGAAGCTTGGATAGATTTGATTTTTAGATGTATGTCAAGTACTTAGTACAAAATTATTATATATGGTGAAAGGGGGGAGGAATATAAGCCCGCCCTAGGACTAAGACAAGGAGACGCCTTGTCACCTTCTTTCTTTAATATATATTGAACTGTTTATTGTTAATTTAAAAGAAAACATAAGAAAGAGAAATATTTATACTATCAAGCAGCACAAAGATGCTCTACTAGTGAGATGCTTAGCCTATGTAGATGATATTATTTTATTTACTAATGGAAGCACTAAATCTATAAAAAATTTAATGGATATTTTTTAAACAATGGAAGAAGAAACTGGTTTAGTTCATAATAGAAGTAAATGTCAATTCACAACATCAAAAAAATGCACTACCTAGACTAATTCATAGATTAAAATATATAGCAGGTTTCTACCATGCAAAAGGAGCAATGACTTATCTTGGATGCCCAATCCATGAAGGTAGAATTACACTAGAACATCTAGATTTTTTACAGGTCAAGATTAGGCAAAAGATAGTGGGCTAGAAGACAAAAACATTGAACATGGGTGGGCGAATCATACTTATTACACATGTACTTCAAAGTGTATTAATGCATAACTTAATGAATATAAAACCACCCAAATATTTTATAAAAAAAATAGAAAATGAAATGTCTATTTTTCTTTGGGGCAAGAAAGATAAAAAATTAAAAATGCACTGGATTAAATGGAAAGATCTTTGCTTTTTCAAAAGAAGAAGCTGGGCTAGGCTTTTTAAGACTAGAAGACCTAGCTGAAGCTTGGGCTAGTAAAAGATGGCGGAGGATAAAGAAGAATAATAGCCTTTGGGCACAATATATGAGAGCAAAATATCTCATTAAAAATGACACCAATAAATTAAAAAGATAAATAATGAATCTCAGATATGAAAAAAAAAATGTTAAAACAAAGAGAAATGGTGGATAATCATTTTGTTCTAATAAAGTATGGCTGGAACTAGAATTTAAATGAAGAAGGTCTATTATCTTTAAAATCAGCCAAAAACTTTGAAAAAAAAATATCCATAAGAATTGTTTAAGTGGTGCTGGAATAGTAATATCTCGCATAAGATAAGTATATTTATATAGAACAATTTATCTAATATCATTCTAATAGATACACTTATACAAATGAAAGGCATAAATTTAGCAACTAGATGTGAATGTTGTAAAAAAAGGATAGAATCTTTGGATCTTCTATTTTCAAGAGGCAAAATAGCAACAAAGATATGGGAAAAATTAGAAAATGAAATTAACTTAAAAAGTAAAAGCCAACCTCTTAGATAAAGATTTCAAAAATGGATAAAGAATAATACTACCCATAATTGCTTAAAAAAACTATACCACCTCTGGTAATTTGGTGCATATGGAAAGACAGGAAAAAAAGCAGTAATGAGGGAATAGTTAAGAACACGAATGATTTATAAAAAGATATTAAAATAGAAATAAAGTTAATTTCAGAGGTCTATCTATTAAAGAACCTAATCTATACAGAAAATAAAGAATATATTGATAAATAGTATTTAAGATACAAACAAATTAAACCATCAAGTATTACATGCACACATTAGAGTAAACCATCAAAGGGATACTTAGCCCTTAATACAATTGGTAGCCTTAAGAGGGAAATGGGTGTAGCATGAGGTGGAGGAGGGCTAAGAGACATCGAAGACAAGGTGATATTTGCTTTCACTAAGAAATTAAAAGTTACAACCGCTCTCCAAGCAGATATCCGAGCACTATCAGTAGCTCTAAAAATATGTAAAAAAAGATATAAGGAATATATAAGTACAGGTTGATTCAATAATACTAGTGGGTATAGTTAAGGGCCATCATTTTTTATGGAAATATGCAAATGATATAGAAGAGATTAAACAACACATGATAGATTTAAGTTGTAACATAGAACACATCTTTAGAGAAGTTAATGAAGTAATTGACAAGTTAGCTAAAGAAGGAGAGAGAGTGGGGAACCAAGATTTTGAAGTGACAAATACACCAATAAAATATAGAGGCGTGTTCAAATTAGATGAAATAGGATACCCATGATTTAGGAAGGGCAAATTAAACAGTAAGGAACTAGCAGTAACTGTTATTTTCAAAATACATTACCATTTTAAAGGAAGGACTAACAAACAAAAAAATATTGGGGAAAGGTGTGTGCTTGTTTTAAATTTTTTCAGGTCGAAAAAGTAGCTGAAAAGGAGTAGGAAAGGAAGCTCATTACACCAAGAATACATATATGCATTACTAATTGTATATTTGCAATAAGACAGATCTGTAATTTTATCTATCTTTCTATTATTTAAAATATGAGGATGTTATGGGAAAAGAGAGGAAAGTATAGTAAAGGGTTTATTAGGTTGTAGATGGAAGAGGTGTGTTTGTTTGTCTTTTTGCAGATCATTAAAACAAGAAAGAAACTGAAGAGGAGCAGGAAAAAAGCTCAAGTCATCAAGGATACTTTATTTTTATTTGTAATTCAGAGAAATAAGGTAGGCCCTGTAATTTATCAGATTGGGTTAGAAATGGGAGAGAGAGAGGAGAGAACAGTTATTGGGTTGTTGAGGAAAAGTGTTTTTTGGTTTTTTTTTTGTTTTTTTTTCAGTTAAAACAAGGAAAAGCAACTGAAGAGGAGCAGGAAAGGAAGTTTAAATCACCAAGGATACATTGATGTTTATGAGTTAAAGCTAGGACAAAGTAACTGAAGAGAAGTAGGAAAGGAAGCTCAATTCAGCAAGGATAAATCTAAATACTTTACTTAATGTTTATATGTAATATGGAAAAATATGGTAGGCTCTGTAACTTTTATAGATAGGGGTAGAATATTTTCTATTAGGTTAAATAAAAATGTAACGGAAGAGAGAGGAGATAAAGTAAGTGGTTTATAGGGATGTTGAGGAAAATTAGGCCAACAGTTTTCTAGGTTAAAAGAGCCACCATGAAATAAAGTAAAGAATAGTTGAAAAGGGTTTATACATCAAAATATTACAAATGAAATGGGAAAAAGGAAAAATGGATCAGAAAGACATTAAGGGTAACTAGAAGAAATGATGAAGGATAGAATAATTCCTATTATATATTATTTAACTCTACAAATGGCTCAACAAATATATAGAGGAGTAACTATTATGTTGGGAAGCTCATACAAAGCTCAAGGAGGAAATAGAAAGGACATATACGTGGAAACAAAATTTCTACAAAAACAACTTAATAAGAAGAAAAATAGGATGGAAGCAAATTTACATGTATTCATTTGCATAAAAATTTTATAGGATTTATATTATGTGATGCATGAATAGTGGATATAAAAATGATATTCCTCCACCAAACGAAAGAGATAAACTAAAAATAAAACAACATTTAAAAAAAATAGAAGGAAGATAGAACAATAAAAAGAATAAAAAGAATAAAAAGAATAAAAAGAATAAAAAGAATAATAAGAATAATAAGAATAAAACAAATAAATAGATTAAGAAGAGTACATAGATTAAAAAGAATAAGTTGATTAAAACAAATAAAAAAAATATGAATAAAAAGTAGAATAAGAAGAATCTGAAGAATGACTAGAATAAGAAGAATAAGAAGAATAATAATAATAATACAAAGAATAATAAAAATATGAAGAATAAAAAGATTAAGAAGAATAAGAAGTATATAAATATTAAGTAGAAAAAAATAATAAGAAGAATAATAATAAAAAGAAGAATAAAAATATTAAAAATATTAACTAAAATATAAGTATAATAAGAAGAATTAAAATAATATGAAGAATAAAAAGATTTACAAGAATTAAAAAAATAAGAAGAATAAGAAGAATAAAAAGAATAAAAAGAATAAGAAGAATAAGAAGATAAAGAAGAATAATAAAAATATGAATAATACGTAGAATAAGAAAAATAAGAAAAATAACAATAATAACAAAAATAATTAGAATAAGTAGAAAAAAAAAAGAAGAATAAGAAGAATAAGAAGAACGAAAAGAATAAAAAGAATAAGAAAAATAAGAAAAATAACTAAAATAAAAAGAATAAGATGGATATGAAGAATAAAAAAAATAAAAAGAATAAAAAGAATAAAAAGAATAAAAAGAATAAAAAGAATAAAAAGAATAAAAAGAATAAAAAGAATAAAAAGAATAAAAAGAATAAAAAGAATAAAAAGAATAAAAAGAATAAAAAGAATAAAAAGAATAAAAAGTATAAAAAGTATAAAATAAATAAGAAGAATTAGAAGAATTAGAAGAAAAATAAGAATAAAAAAATAAAAAGAAAAAAATATATAAAAAATATATAGAAAAATATATAAAAAAATAATAAGAATAAAAAAAATAAGAAGAATTAGAAAAAAAAGAAGAATAAAAAAAATTAAAAAATTATCAAGAATAAGAAGAAAAAGAATAAATAGAAAAATAAGAAGAATAAGAAGAATAAGAAGGATAAGAAGAATAAGAAGAATAAGAAGAATAAGAATAAAAAGAATAAAAAGAATAATAAGAATAATAAGAATAATTAGAATAATTAGAAGTATAAGAACAATATAATGAATAAGAAGAAAAACAACAAAAAGAACAACAAGAAAAATAAGAAATATAAGATGATAAAAATAATAAGAATAAGAAGAAAAAAAAGAATAAGAATACTAATAAGAATAAGAAAAAAAAGAATAAGAATACTAATAAGAATAAGAAAAAGATAAGATGAAAAAGAAGAATAAGAAGAATAAGAATAATAAAAAAGAATAAAAATAATAAAAAAAATATGAATAATTATAAGAATAAGTAAAAAAATAAAATAAGAAGAAAAGAAGAATAAGTAGAATAAAAAAATAAGAAGAATAAGTAGAATAAAAAAAATAAGAAGAATACAAAGAATTAGAAGAATAAGAATAATAACTAGAATAACATGAATAAGATTAAAATGAAGAATAAAATGAAGAATAAAATGAATAATAATAATAATAATAATAATAAGAAAAAGAAGAACAATAAGAATAAAAAATAAAAGGAATAAGAGAAATAAGAAGAATAAAAAGTATAAGAAAAATAAGAAGGATAAAAAGAATATGTAGAATAAGAATAATAAAAGAATAAGAAGAATTAGAAGAATATTAAGAATAAGAAGAATAAGAAAAATATGAAGAATAAGAAGAAGAATAATAATAAAAAAAAAGAAGAATAATAAGAATAAGAAGAATAAGAAAATTATGAATAATATGAAGAATAAAAAGAATAGGAATAATCAAAAGAATATGAAGAATAAAAAGATCAAGAAGAATAAGAAGAATAAGAAAAATAAAAGGAAAAGAAGAATAGAATGAATAGGAATAATTAGAAGAATAATAATAAAAAATATATATATAAAAATAAAAATAAAAAGAATAATTAGAATAAAAAGAATTAGAAGAATTAGACGAATATGAAGAATATGAAGAATAAAAAAAATAAAATGAAAAATAAGTATAAGAATAATTAGAATAATAATAAGAATAAGAAGGATAAAAAGGAAAGGAAGAATAAGAAAAATATGAAGAATTTGAAGAATAAGAAGAATAAGAAGAATAAGAAGAATATGAAAAATAATAAGAATAAGAAGAAAAGGAATAATAAGAAAAATAAAAAAAATATGAATAATAAGTAGAATAAGAAGAATAATTAAATTACTAAAATAAGAAGAATAAGAAGAATAACAAAATAAGAAGAATAAGAAGAATACAAAGAATAAGAAGAATAAAAAGAATAAGGAGAATAAAAAGAATAAGAAGAATAAGAATAATAAGAAGAATTAGAACAATAAGATGAATAAGAAGAAAAAGAAGAAAAAGAAGAAAAAGAAGAAGAAAAAAGAAGAAAAAGAAGAAAAAGAAGAAAAAGAAGAAAGAAAAAAAGAAGAAAGAAGAAAGAAGAAAAAGAAGAAAAAGAAGAAAAGAGAAAAGAAGAAAAAAGAAAAAGAAGAAAAGAAGAAAAAGAAGAAAAAGAAGAAAAAGAAGAAAAAAGAAAAAAAGAAAAAAAAAGAAAAAAAAGAATAAGAAGAATAAGAAGAGTAAGAAGAATAAGATGAATAAGAAGAATAAGAAGAATACGAAGAATAAGAAGATTAAGAAAAATATGAAAAATAAGAATAAGAAGAAAAAGAAGAAGAAGAAAAATGAAGAATAAGAATAATAAGGAGAATAAGATGAATAAGTAAAATAATTAGAATATGAAAAATATGAAAAATAAGATGAATAAGAAGAATAAGAAGAAAAAAAAAATAAAAAAATAAAAAAATAAAATGAATAAGAAAAATAAGAAAAATCAGAAAAATAAGAAAAATAAGAAAAATAAGAAAAATAAGAATAGTAATTAGAATAAGATGATTAAGAAAAATAATAAGAATAAAAAGAATAATAAGAATAATAAAAAGATTAAGAATAAAAAGAATAAGAGAATAACAAAGAATAAAAAGAATTAGAAGAATAAAAAGAATAACAATAATTAAAAGAATAAGAATAAAAGAAGAGTAAGAAGAATAAAAAAATAAAAAGAATATTAATATTAAGAAGATTAAGAAGACCAAGAAGAATAAAAAGAATATAAATAATAATTAGAATAAAAAAAATAATTAAAATAATAAAATAAGATGATTAAGAAGAATTAGTAGAATAAAATAATAAGAACCAAAATAATAATAAGGATAAGAAGAATAAAAAGAAAAATAATACTAACTAGAATAAGAAGAATAAGAATTGTAATACAAATAGGAAGAATTAGAAGAATAAGAAGAAAAAAAAGGAATAAAAGGATAAAAAGGAATAAGAAGAAGAAGAATAATAATAATAATAATAATAATACTAATAATAATAATATAAAAAATAAAAAAGATAAAAAGAATAAGTAGAATAAGAACAATAAGAATAATAAGAAGAATAAAAGAATAAGAATAATAATAAAAATAAGAAGAAAAAGAAGATTGAGAAGAATAAGAAGAAGAAGAATAATAATAATAATAATAGAATATTTTATAATAATAACAATAGGAATAATCAAAATATCAGAAAAATATAAAGAATAAAAAGAATAAAAAGAATATAATGGAAAGGTATAATAGCAAAAATATGAAAAATAAGAACATTTAGAAGAAAAAAAAAGAAAAAAAATGAATACGAAGAATAAGATGAATAATAATAATAATAATAATAATAATAATAATAATAATAATAAAACTAATAAGAATAAAAAGAATGAGAAGAATGAGAAGAATATGAAGAATAAGAAGAATAAAAAGAAATAGAACAATAATAAGAATAAGAAGAATATGAAGAATATGAAGAATGTGAAGATTTAGAATAATAATAAGGATAAGTAGAATAAGAAGAATGAGATAAATAAGAAAATTAATATGAATATGAAGAATAAAAAGAATAAGAATAATAAGAAGAAAAAAGAAATTATAGAATAAATAATATAATAATAATAATTAAAAAAGAAGAATATGAAAAATAAGAAGAAAAGTAGAATTAAAATCTTAAGAAGAATAAAAAATATGAATAATAAGAAGAATAAGAACAATAAGAAGAATAAGAAAAAATTGAAGAATAAGAAAAAAAGATGAATATGAAGAATTAGAAGAATTAGAATAATTAGAAAAATAAGAAGAATAAGAAGAATATTTAGATTGAGAAGAATAAGAATAATTAAAAGAATATGAATAATAAGTAGAAAAAGAAAAATATAAAAAATAATAAAATAAAAAGAATAAAGAAAATAAGGAGAATATGAAGAATAAATTGAATAAGAAGGATTAGAATAATAAGAATAATAAGAATAATAAGAAGAATATGAAGTATAATAAGAATAAGATAAATAAGAAAATAAGAATAATAAGAATAATAAGAATAATAACTTGAATAAAAAAATATGAAGAATAAGAATAATAAGATATAAGAATAATAGAAAAATAGAAGAATAAAAGAATAAAAGAATAAAAGAATAAAAAGAATAAGAAGAATAAAAAGAATAAGAAAATAATAAAAATAGAAAAAAAAAAAAAAAAAAAAAAAAAAAAAAAAAAAAAAAAAAAAAAATAAGATAAGAAAAAGAAAAACAATTAGAATAAGAATATTGAGAACAATAAAAAAACAAGAAAAATAAGTGTAGAACTCTAATCAAGAGAGAGAAAGTCGCATTCTATAGATAGAAATCTCCATTGTTTAGTAAAAGAAGTTCAATTTGAAACTAAAATTAAAAATACCAATTTATTGTTCATTAAAAAAATCTTTTCTTCTATCCTTAAAGACCTCGTGCTTTTATGTCTGAAGAAATTTTTAAAAGAAGATGCACCTACAATGTTTTTCTCTAAGGAAGATCTTGCGAAGCTTATGGCACCATTCCAGTATACATTAGTAGGTAGGTTTTTGCTTGGAAGACCAGACTTTGAGGGCATTAAAGCTCACTTTTCTCATTTAAACTATGCATATTAGTTAAACTTGCCCTCCTTGATAGCAATCATATCTTCCTCCAGCTTAAGGAGGAAGAATATTTTTAAGGCTATGGTTAAGGACGCAGTGGCTAATATCGGGACTCCCTATGCAAATTTTCAAGTGGGTGCCAAGCTTTACTCTATTAAAAAAGTCCTTGAAGGCCCTGGTATTATTTTCATTCCTACAACTCCCCTTTCATTATTCACCTAACATTCTCTCTTCTCAATAGCTCACTATTTGGTATACCTTGGTGTATGGATGAAGCCATGGCCTATCTGACCAGGCCGAGTGTGGCTAGAGTATTTGTTGAGGCTAACTTGTTAGCCACTCCTCCAAAGAAAGTGTGGTGGGTAGTTATGTAATTAACTGGGTTTGGCAGCCAATAATCTCATAATTTGCCCCTAGATACTACCCATTTAGCTTTAAAATGGCGCTCGAGGAAACTTAATGTATGGTAGGGTGGAGAAAACATAAGGTAAAGGATTCATAGTCGCTAATAGAGAGAAAAGGAAGAGTTAGAACTTGGGTCAAGAGGGGGTAGAATGAGGGGAACCTTGGAAGTGATAAATAGGAGGGTGAGGAAGTAGCAAAAATGGAGAGGGAAAATGAGAGAGATAGGAAAAGAGAGAGAGAGAGAGAGAGAGAGAGAGAGAGGGAGGGAGATGGAAATGAGAGGGAGAAGATTGTTGAAGGGAGGGTGTGGTAATATTAATGGTGAGGGAAAGGGAAAAAGAGAGGGGTAAGATGATATAGGTGAGAGGGAGGAAGGAAGGGACGGATGGGATTGGAAAGGGCCGAAAGGAAGGAGTTAGAAGGGGGGGAGAGGGAAGAATTTGAGGGTGAGAAAACCATGAATGCTAGAGAGAGGTAGTTAGAAAGGGTAGAAAAAAGGGGGGAAGAAAGGGAGGAGTTGAGTATAGACCAGATTTTTGAAAGAACTAATATAAAAGGGGCAAAAATTGGTTGGCAGCATAGGCAAAGAAAGGGAGAAAAAAAGTAGGAGACATAAAGAGGACAAGGGAGAAAAGAAGAGAGAAGGAATTAGAAAAAAAGATAGAGGAGTATAATTAGTTGAAGGATGATCTTCTCATGGAAGAGGGGTCGAAGGCCAAAAGTTGGCCAACAGCTAGTAGAATATATGAAATAAATATGCTAGATCAAATGAAACCACAAGATGATGTAGCAATATATAAGAAGAAGTTGGATAAAGAAGAGCGAATGGTGGGGAGAAAGTGATGGAAGTAATTAAAATTATGGGAATGCATTTTGAAAATAAACAGGTTCAACCAAGCTCAAGCAAACCACCAATAAATAGAAATAAATATCTGAACATGAAATACGAGCCTAAGTGCCTTACTAGAGCACAAGCTAGATTCACATAGATAGATAAAATACTATATTGGAATATTAGAGGAGTAGCCAATGCTCCTTCGATAAATAGATGCAAGAAACTCATCTGTATACATATATTTAAAATTATTGTATTAGTGGAGCCAATGGCTAACATAGATTAATTAGAAAAACATAGAAAGATGGTCGGCTAGGACAAGGCCTTTACTAATTCTAATGGAAAGTTATGGATTATGTTGGATAATATAATAGATATCAAAATTTTAAAAGAAACCGACCAAATAATTTGTTTCAGAATAAGAAAATAGTCAGAGATTATATTTTCAATGGTGTATGCAAAGAATGCGAAGGTAGATAAGAAAATTTTATGGCATGAGATTAATGAGTTAGCCATAAATAATTTGTCTTGGACAACCTGAGGAGACTTCAATGTGATAAGAAACTTTAGTGAATAGAGAGGGAGTAAACCTTTTGATCCTGCATCAATAGCATAGTTCAATGAGGCTATTACAAATGCAAATTTAATGGAGGTAGATTTTCTAGGTTCAAAGTACACATGATGTAATAATTGGAAGGGAAAAGGAACAATATGGTTTAGACTAAATATGGTATTGCATAATGCAAATTGGATCGATAAGTTCGAAGGAGTAATGCTTAAGTACCTAAATAGAACTTGTTCGGATCATGGAATGCCACAATCAAGATCAAGGAGGATGAGAAGAATGTTACTAGAATTGTATGAGGAAGATCAAAATGAGTCTACTAGAGTTGTTGTACGCAAAGCGAAAGTAGATCTTAGACTTAGGTTTCACATGGAAGAAGTTTTTTGGAAACAAATGACAAAAATAAAGTGGTTAAATGATGAGGATAGGAATACTAAATTCTTCCATGATATGGCAAAAATAAAAATTCAAAAATAGAAAATAAAAGGGTTAAAATATGCGAATGGAGAATGGATAGAAAAGAAGGAAGAAATACAAAATGAGATCGAAAATTTTATTAAAAGCCATATATGTGGGCGAACTGTACAAAGGGGAAACTTTTAAATACAAGCTATAGAGAGAGCAAAGTCATTGAAGAGGATAATAGTGTGCTAGCAGAGTTCCCAAAACAAGATGATGTAAAGTAGGTTGTGTTTAGTGCTAACAAAGAAAGTGCAGCAGGCCCGGATGGGTGGAATATTGGATTTTTCCAATGCTCTTGGAACATCATAAAAGAGGACCTGGTGGCAGCTATTTTATGGATATTTACAGGCATAGTTATCACAAAAGCATGGAAAAACTCCTTCATCATGTTGATTACAAAGAAAGAGAATTCTCAAAATTGTGAGGACTTCAGGGCAATCAGCTTATGTAACATGATTTTTAAAATTTTTACAAAATTGCTACAAATAGACTGAGTAGGATTCTTCCTACTATCATATTGGCCGAACAAGTGGGATTCATTAAAAATAGGCTAATGATGGAAAATATTATTTAGCCTGAGGAATGATGAGGAAATCAAAACTAAAACTAGAGAACATAATTGATAATAAAGCTAGATTTGTTTAAAGCTAGCTAATAGAGTGGAATGGATATTCTAGTTACTTTTTGAGGAAAATGAGTATTTTGGAATTCTGGATAGATCTGATATATAGATGCATTATTAGTGCATGGGTGAAAATCCGATAGATTGGCAAGCAAGTGGAGAGTTCAAACCGGTAAGAGGGTTAGGTAGGGGACCCTTCTCACCTCCCGTTTTAACATCTATCTAAAACCTATTAATTGTAATTTAAAAGGGGAAATGAGAGAGGTAACATTTTAACCTTCAAACAGCACAAGAAATACCCCTAGAGTGGGCTGCTTGGCAGACGCATATGATGTGATAATATTCACGAATGCTAGTAACTCATGTATTGGAAATATGATGAGGCTCTTGTAACACTAGAAGTAGAATCAGGTGAATGCTGAAACAAAATCAATGCCAATTCATTATAGCAGGGAAACACCTAAAAGGTAGCACAAAAAAATTAAAATGATCACAGGCTTTGCTCACAGAAAGGAGCACTAGGTACCTAGGGTGTTCGTAATATGAAGGTAAATTAAGGGGAAAATATTTAGATTTTCTACTAGAAAAGTTGAGAATAAAAATTGCTGGATGGAAGAAGGACTTGCTAAGTATGTTAGAAAGGATTACTTTAATTTTACATGTGCTACAAGGCATGCTAGCCTATATCCTAATGTTAATGCAGCCACCAAAAAAGACCAAAGGAATCTAGAAATGAAATGTCGAATTTTTATGGAAGAAAAAGGGAAGTAAGCCTAAGCTACATTAGAAAAAGATGGGAAAAGTCATACTTCCCAAAAGATGAGTCAGGATTAGGTTATCAGTCTAAATGATATGGCGACAGTATGGGCTTATAAAAAACTGGTGAAGCCTAAAAGAAAATAGAAGTCTTGAGCTGAATACATAATAGTCAGATATGGCCTAGAAAACAAACCTGTTTAGGACCCAAAAAGGCATCAAAAAGTTTGAAGTTAATGTGTAAGCAACAAGACATTATGGAAAAGCATTCAATATTGGGGTTAATAGTGGGTAGAAATAAACTTTAAATGCATAAGAAAAATTCATTTTAAAAAGTGCAAAAATGTTAGCGATAAATAAAAGGGCCACCGCATGATTTATTTAAATGGGCATGGGAAAAAGAGATACCACAAATGATAAATGTCTTTATGTGGAAGCTTCTTTAAAATGCAATCTCGGTGGATGATAATATTTAAAAAAAAGGGAGTTGTATAAGTATCAAGATGCAAATGCTGCTTTCAGCAAAAGAAAGCATCTACCACTTATTTTTGCAGGGAAAGATTTGTCATAGAAATATAGAATAGTCTAGAAATAGATGCTAGCATAAAAAGATCGAAGTTCCTTTCAAGTCTAGATTAAAAAGCTAGAGGCAGGGAGTATACTAAGAACAAATTGTTTAAATGTTTTAGAACTTATATTTCTCATATAGTGATCTGGTGTATATAGAAAGCCAGAATAGAAGCTGATTTGAAGGAATCCCAATGAACACCAAATGCACATTAGAAGAGATTAGAAGAGAAATTCAAACATTCCAACTTGCAATCTAATAACGATCAATAATATTGGTAGGGATGCTAATATAAAAACGGTATGGAGGCTCTCAAAATTAAAGCGAAATTGCTAGATATCAAAACACTTGTATGGAATAAGCCCCACGGGGGATGTTAGGCCTCAATACGGATTGAAGCATCAAAGAGAAATGGAGTGGCAGGTGGAGGAGGTGAGATAAGGGGTGAAGAAGGAAGGGTTATGATAGCTTTTAAGATGAAAAGGATAGCCTTCTCATCCCTACATGTAGGGCTTATGGCACTAGCTTAAAGGGTTGTAAATCTACAAGGATCATAGCTTTCAAAAAATTTTAGTCCAAGTAGACTCAAGCTTATTGGTGGACTTAGCCACAAAAGAATAGAAATTTGGAGGTTGGAGGTGGAAATATGAAAATTCAGAAAGTTGCTCGTAGATCTGAAATGCAAAATCATTCACCATATTTAGAAAGGGCTAATACCCTGACAGACAAACTAGCAGAAGAGGGGTCTTAAGAAAGGTGTCTAAGTATTTGATGGGGAAAGCCTTCTAGATAGATTCAAATGCCTAATACTAGATAAAATAGGGATTCCCATACGTTAGAATTCAAAAAATTAATACTATGAACTAAGAAGGATAAAGGGGAATTTATGTGAGTTAAGCTATTTAACATGCTTGTTTTGTAGTTTTAATTAAATACAGGAAGAAGGCCTCGATAAGCCACCATGCTCCTAACAGGTGGCTTACTACAAGGGCTTGAAAAGCAATGCGGTAAATAAAGAATGAATAGATAGAGAACCGATGAAGGCTATGGGTAGGGTAGTACAACATGGATGGCCATGGTAAGAAGGGAAAGGGAGGCCAGGTTCAAGGGTAGAAAGATATTTGATTCATTTTGATTTTGTATGCAGGGGAAGAGGAGAAGTAATGTGCTAGAGATATGGGAAAGATGGGCATAATAAAGGATAGAAGAAACCACCAAGCAGGGGTAGTGAGCAAGGTTGCTGGAAAGGAGAAGCATGGATAAGTGGCAGAAAGGTAGAGAGTAGTGATAGAATTAAACCTGGGATTTCTATTTATTGTTTGGGGGTTTATATTTTGTTGTAAAGGTTGTAAGAGTAAGGATAGATAGGAAAAATGGGAAGGTGGATTTACTGTATGGGGGTTGTTCATGTAATAGAGGGTAGAGCTAAGCTGTGAAGAAGAGTAGATCTCATGGTTTCTTAATGTGACTACAGAAAGAGAGCTGAATGTAGAGGATGTGGAGTAGAAGGGGAAGGCCCAAAAAAGGGTTCCAACTAAAGAAAGTGGATTAGAAGATTTCTTTTAGTTCTGTATGCTTTATGATGATGTCTAATGGGTGGGACAGAAGGGATAAAGGGTAGAAGGGCTTATTGATGTGGTGATGGTATATTTTATGTGTCAGGTTTGCCTGTTTGCTTGTATGTGCATGGATAAGAACTCAGTAGTCCTGGCATGAAGAGGGGATGTAGTGAAGGTAGTAGTCTGCTTAATGCTACTTCAAGAGCTTCTATTTCATTGCCCAAAGCACCTTGAAATAGGGTGGAATAGGAGGGGGATTAACTATATAGTTCTAAAAAGAAGAGTAGAACCTATGGCTTCTACTTGCGACTTTAGGGAGAGGGTAGAATACAGAGAAGGTGGCTAAGCAGAAAATCATTTTAGTTCTGCATGATCTGTAATGATGTATAATGGAATGAGACAAAAGAAATAATGGGTAGAAGGGCATGTGAATGTGGTGATGGCATATTGTATGTGTGGGGTTTGCTTGTTTTTGTATGTTCAAGTATAAGAACTCAACAGTCTTGGCATGTGGAGGGGATACTGTGGATGTATTAGTAAATAACAGAAGGGGATGTAGAGGGTTGACAAGGAGGATATGAGCAAAGTCCGAATGCTTTTCTATAACAACATAAGGCAGAAGGAATTTTTGATGCATGCTGCTTCAAGAGCTTCTTCTTCATAATTCTTTATTATTGCCAGCATAAGCAGAAGGAGTTCAAGATAGAAGAGAGCTCCAAGATATAGCAAAACAGAGAGATCATGCTCTGTGATTAAATCTAATGGGGGGGGATAGTAGAGAAAATGGATACATGGCTCGTGGATGTGGTGTATGTAAAATGCATGTTGGGGCTTGGTTTTATGTGAGTGATCAGCTGAGAAGATTAGCATGTGATGAAGAGAAAAGAACTTTAGATAAGGGATGCAGAGGGGTCGATTACAGCCAGTTTGGTGATATGAGTGGCAGTGAGCATGGAAGGAAGATATAGAGGGCTGAAAAGGAGGGACATGCAACTCATGGCAGGTAGCAAGATAAGATGCAGAAATTGTTGCAGGCAAATATAAAGAGCCTAAACAGTTACAAATGGAAACTGTTTAAGATTGGAAAAGAGAGTCATTCTCATTAAAAGCTATATGAGGCTAATGTTTTATTTTTGAGAGTTTATTAAATAGAAGTAGTAGTAAAATGGGAAAGTTTAGTAAGGTGTTAGATTGTATCAATATATACCTCCTCCAAAAAAGAGGGTGATATAAAAAAAAAAAAACCTTCAAAAAAAGAGATAAAAAAATAAGAAGAATAAGAAGAATAAAAGATTAAGAAAAATAAGAGAAGAATAAAAAAAGAAGAATAGAGAAAAGAAGAATATAAAGAATAAGAAGAATAAAAAAGAATAGGAATGATTGAAAGATCGGAAAAATATGAAAAATAAAAGATGAATAAAAAGAAAAAAAAATAAGAAGAATAAGAAAGAACAGAAGAATGAGAAGAATAAAAAGGAAAGGAAGAATATGAAGAATTAGAAGAATAAAAGAATAAGAAAAATATAGAGGTGTCAAATGGGCCGGGCTGGCCCGGCACGTTTTAAAAACCGTGCCCGGGCTCGTGCCGGGGCACGGCACGCTGGCACGGTATCTTTCCGTGCCGGTTAGGTTTTCACGGGGGCAGCGGGCACGAGTGGGCGTGACCCGGGCCCTCCCGAAATAAAGCCCGCGGGTCGAGTCTGAATGGACACGACCGCGGTCCCGTCTCCCGACCCAATCCTAACAGGAAAAAAAATATTTTTCAATTCATATTGGATTTCAGCCATTGGATTCGCCTCCAACGGCTATGGGGCAGAATCCAACGGTCCTCGGATTCTGCCCCCTAATTATATATTAAAAAATCAAAAAAATATAAAAAAAATATCTTTTTTATAAAAAATTAATATCTTAATCTATAATTCTACCCCCCTCCCTTAACATTTAGTTTTTCAAAAACATAAAACCTCTCAAAACTTTCTCTCTCACATAAACCATGCATCATCTCTTTCTTTCGGTCCTCGTGATGTTTGCTTTCGGCTTGAATTTTCGTGAAACTCGCTTGAGTTTTGAACATCAGAGCTTCCCTGTGGTGCACATTGCACGTGACTGACCTCATTGCTTTTATACCGGGTAATTTATTTTATTTTTTTATTTCTCTCTCTAAGCTCTCTCTCTAGAAAAACTTAGGAAAAAATAAAAAACATAAAAATGACAAATACACCTGACACATATTTAAATTTGGAAAATGAAAAAATGTTAGTGTTACACAGACGTCTGCGGCTGCTGAAACTTTGGTTTCTCCAGTCGTCTCAACCCAAAGTTCTAAAAAACAAAAAATTAGGACTTCTGTAGTTTGGACTCATTTAAAATTATAGCACACAAAAATGTTAGGGTGAGGAACTAGAAATGGCACAGTACAAATATTGTATGAGACTTTTAACATGCAAGAGTTCATGTGGGACTGGGCACCTAAGAGGCATGCCGAATTATGCACCAAAAAACATGGACCCTTAGATCCTAGGAAAACCCAACTTGGCACTACATTTTTTGAGACTGGATTGAGTTCAGTCTCAAAGTTTACTCTCTTCGTATACTCCAGCGAGTTGGGTAGGGACGGCATGGCCTGGCTCATCACATTCATGGGTCTTCCGATCAAATTTTCGAAAGATCCGAGGGTAGTGCGCATCACGCAGACTTATTTTCAGCCTTCCTATCTGGGATTCCTAGGGTCCACATCTAGGAGTGACATACTAAAGATATATAAGTTAGAAAAAAACAAAAATTATTAAGGAATTTATGGCATATAGTTGGAGTGGTGACCGTGACATCCGATATATGGACAAGTCCGATGATTCTTCTTATGCATGTCTCATGAGTCGCAATGTAGATTCTTAACTGGACAATCAATAAAAAAAATTTTAGATTCACTGAGATTCCTTCATCCTCAGATGGCCCGGCCATTTTTGAGTGTATGATGAAAATATTTAGGGAATATAAAATTCAAAATAAAATTTTTAGTGTCACATTCGATAACGCTTCTAATAATGGAGTAGCGATCAATATGTTTGTTAGGAATAATAGAGACGCACCATTAGGAGAGATCATTGATGTCAGATGCATGTGTCACGTGATTAACCTGATTGTTCAAGCGGGTATGAAGGTGTGTTCCCCCGCGTGTGGATAATATACGCAATGCACTAAAGTATATTCGCACTCCTCGCTAGACAACAAGAGTTTTGGTACTCTCGTTTGTCTGCGAATCTTAAGAAGAAGAAATTCCAATCCGGATGTTGAGACATCGTTGGAATTACACGTAGCTGATGTTGGAATCATGTGTTTGGATATGGACCACGTGATATCCGACTACGTCATAGTAAGAGTGACAAACTTATTATTGACGACACTACGACTGGGGCTTCAATAATTTCATTTATGAAATTCTTGAATATATTTTATGACACGACGAACATGTGTTCGTCGGTTTATACGCCCACCACTTGCATTGCACTCCGGTGCATATGCAACATAGTAGCAATGTTTAGGTAGTATCGAGCTCGACCAGACACTTAGCCATATGGTTGCAGAGATGGAGACCAAGTATTGAAGTACTGGTCCCCCGTTCCATCTCTTTATTGCCTCGCTACATGCATGACCCTAGGGTTAAGGTGGAAGGGGTAGAAAATACCCTGACTTTCATTTCCTCGTGCATGAACCTGGAAGAGCCACCTGAAGGGTTCATTCACGAGAAGTTGACTAACCTATTCACATACTACTATACTAGGTATGGTGGTGGTGGTAGTGAGACTGTGATTTACGGACATTGATACCTTGTTCGGAGATGACGATTATTCCATTCAGCTAGCGAGAGGGAAACGTAGGGCTGGACCATCACATAGGAGCGAGCTGTCTCGGTACTTAGATACTGATTACTGCTCAATCCTATCACATTCTATACTAAGAATCTTGATTTATTACAGTGGTGGAAATTATATGATTCCACCTATCCCGTGCTATCTAGGATGGCACGGGATCTACTGACTCCTCCGGTGTCGAGCGTAGCATCGGAGTCTGCTTTTTCTGTTGCAAGTGAACGTGATTTCGGATAGGAGATCGAGATTACGTCCAGATATGGTTGAGGCTTTGGGCATTTTTGAAGAATTGGGAGGAATCGAGGTTTAGCATTCCATGATCGTGCTGGAGCTGGGACTGGGACAGACAATGGAGTCGCATCCACATCCACTACTGATGGCGGAGGAGTTGATTGCCGATGATGATGATCCATATGATACTGATCTTGATGTTGCGGCTGATGATTCTCATGATATGCCGATTGACGATTGATGAGTGATCTGCTGTTTTTTTTCGATGTTTTTTTATTAATTGTATTTGTACGCTTTGTTTGTACGTTGTGTTGAAACTTATACTTGTTTTGTTCGGACCATCGGTTTCAAATGCATGATTGGTAATTTTTCATTCGTGTTGTTTAATTTTTTTTTAATTTTTATTTTTACTAACATAATGTATTGATTTATTTTTTTTACGATTTAAATTTATTTTAAAAATTAATAACTTTAATATATAATTAATAAATATAATAAAAGCTAAACTAATTTGAATTTGAATAAAAAAATACTTTTCTAAATTTTGTTTTTTTATTTATTTTTATTTTTAACATTTTTAAAAAATTTATATTAATAATTATACTCTACACTTAAGCAATACAATTTACATTATATAAATTTTTTTTTAAAAAAACAATATTCTGCCTGTCCGTAACGTCCTCCGGCCTGCCCCTACGGCCCTGCCTCTCTCTCTCACTCTCAGTCTCTCTCACTCTCAGTCTCAGGACTCGGGACTCGGGCAGTTGAGCTCAGCCGCTCGGGTCAGACTCTGCTATGGCCTGTAGGTCCAGGCCGGGCCACGAGCGGGCCCGGCACGGCCGGCCTGCCGGGACCGCCGGCACGGAACAGGACCGTGCCGGGCCGTGCCGGGCCGGCCCGTTTGACACCTCTAGAAAAATAAGAAGAATAAAATGAATATGAAAAATACCAGAAAAAGAAGAATAAAAAAATAAGAAGAATAAGAAGAATAAGAAGAATAAGAAGAATAAGAAGAATAAGAGAATGAGTAGAATAAGAAGAATAATAAAAATAAGTAGAATAAAAAGAATAAAAGAATAAGAAGAATAAGAAGAATAAGAAGAAAGAATAAGATGAAAAGAAAAATATGAAAATAAGAAGATTATGAAGAATAATAAGAATAAGAAGATTAAGAAGAATATGAAAAATATGAATAATAACAATATTGAAAAAAATCAGAAGAATATAAAAAATAAGAAGAATAAAAATGAAAGGAAAAATAGGATGAATAGGAAAAATTAAAAGAATAGGAAAATTAACATGATTTATAAGAATAAAAAAATAAGAAGAAAAATAAGAAAATAATATGAATAGTAGAATAACAAGAATAAGAAGAATAAAAAAATTAAGAAGAAAAAGAAGACTAAGCAGAATAAAAAGAATAAGATGAATAAGAAGAATAAAAAGAAGAATAATAATAATAAAATAATAAGAAGAATAAAAAAAATAAGAATAAGAAGAATAACAAAAATAAGAAGAATAAAAAATAAAAAGAATAAGAAAAATAAGAAGACAAAGAAGAATAATAAGATAAGAAGAATAAGAAGAATAAGAAGAATTAGCATAATAATAAGAATAAGAAATAAAAGAAGAATAAAATAATAAGAGAAAAGAAGAATAAGAAAATAAGAAGAAAAGAAGAATAAGAAAATAAGAATATAAAGGAGAATAAGAAGATCAAGAAGTATAAAAAATATAAGAAGAATAAGAAGAATAATATGAATAAAAAGAATTTAAAGAATTAAAAGAATAAGAAGAATAAGAAGAATAAGAAGAATAAGAAGAAATAAGAAGAATAAGAAGAAATTGAAGAATAAGAAGAAAAAAAGAATATGAAAAATAAGTAGAATAAGAAGAAGACGTAAAATAATATCATAAGAAAAAAAAGAAGAATAAAAATAAAAAATAGAATAAGTAAAATAAAAATAATAAAAATAATAAAAGGAATAAGAGAAGTATGAAGAATAAGAATAATAAGAAGAATAAAAAAAATAAGAAGAAAAAGAAAAATAAGAAGGAAAAAAAATAAGTAAAATAAGAAAAATATGAAGAATAATAAGAATAAGAAGAATAAGAAGAATAATAAGAATAAGAAGAATAATGAGAATAAGAAGAATAAGAAGAATAAGATGAATAAGAGGAAAAAGATGAATAAGAAGAATATGAATAAAAAGAATAAGAAGAATAAGAAGAATAAGATGAATAAGAAGAATAAGAAGAATAAGAAGAATAAGAATAAGAAAATAAGATGAATAAGAATAATAAGAAGAATGAAAAAAATAAAAAGAATAAGAAGAAAGAAGAATAAGAAGGAAAGCTCTCATGTTTTGCTCTCAAGTTCTATAGAGAGAAACACGTTTTTAGAGGGAGAAACAACAATTTTCATTGAAGAAGAAGTTGATTTCACGCTAAAATGGAGCAAGTTGATCTATTAAGTGATAAGAAGTCATTTGCTCATCAAATCAAAAGACTGTGCCTCACTATTCTGATTTTTGGAAATTTACGGGGAAAAAAATGGAGAACCCTCGATAGAGTTCTCCCCCTCCGATATCGCCATGCTTGCTGAAGCTCACAAATACACTGTAGTGGGCAAATTTTCCCATGGGCGACCTCGCATTGAAGATATCAGGGCATTCTTCGCATCACTGAAGCTTAAAGGTCTATCAAAAACCGGCGTCTTGGATGCTAAACATATTCTCATTCAACTGTCCACCGAGGAGGACTTCCATAGAGTATGGCTGAAGGCAGTATGGTATATTTCGGGCTATCCTATGAGAGCCTTCAGATGGACGCCTTCCTTCACAACCAAACAGGAGTCGCCATTACACCCGGTTTGGTTTCTCCTACCTATGCTGCCTATTCACTTCTTTGATAAGCTCTCCCTCTATTATATTGTTAGTGCAGTTGCACCCCTCTTCTCCTTGATGGTGCCACTACCATGTTATCTCGACCAAGTGTAGCTCGGCTCTGCATAGAAGTGAACCTACTGCAGCACATCCCTCACCGTATATGGATTGCAGTAAAAATGGGATGGTTTCTGGCAAGAATTGATTCGAAAACCTCCAAGCTACTGCTCCTACTGTAATAAACTGGGGCATTCATGTGAACATTGCTTGGTTAAAAATTTACAGAAGACAAACAGTGGAATGGTCCTAGAACAGAAACAAGAAATGAGAGGAAAGAATATAGAATTAAACCCCCCAACATAGTGAACAGAACTGCAATGGAGTTGTTACAGGAATGGAAATAGTGGAATATGTCCCACTAGGAAAGAAGATTCCGAAGGGGAAAAAACAAATAACTTAGAGGAAAATGCTAAAAACCATGAACTAATCCTAAAAATAGCTGAAATAAATAAAATTTAGGAGAGGTAGATTCGAAACCAGAAAAAAGAGTGCAGGGAGAAGGAAAGGGGTAGAGGAGTTAGGTAATAACTCAGATGAGGATTTAGAGGTTAGAAGCGATTTCATTTTAAATAAAAATGAAGAAGAATCTGATTTTATAAAAGCCACCAAAGATGATTTAGAAATTGATAATTTTACAAATATAATGGGAGATAGAGATTGGGCCATGGAGGAAAGAAAACTCATGGCATTACAGCTAGGCACGGAATGGAAAAATGAAAAATCAGGAAGTTTTAGTTCGATTAAAAAATCTAGAAATAGGAAAAAATACTTAGATAAAACATATGAATCAAAATGCACTTCTAATCTTTAGATTTCTCTACTGGAATGTGAGGGGTATCGCAAACCCCTCCTCAATAAAAAAGAGTTAAAAAATTGATTCAATTATATAAAACTCCAATTATTATACTTGCCGAACCCATTGTAAATAAGGATAAACTAGAATACTACAAAAAGCTATTAGGGTTTGATTACTCTTTCTCTAATAAAAATAACAAAATCTGGATTTTCTGGAAAAGCTTATTTAATATAATTATTTTAGAAGATACGAATCAAATTATTAACTTTTCTTTAGATAATGCCCAAGAGGAGATCATTTCAGTAGTTTATGCCAAATATACTAAAGAAGGTAGAAAGGAGCTTTGGAATGATATTCTTAAAACTGCTAAAATAAATAAACCATGGATAATAGGAGGAGATTTCAATATTATAAGAAAGGCTAGCGAGAAAGGGAACCCCCCAATAAAAAAGCTATCGCTCACTTTAATGATACGATATCAGAGGCTAGTTTGATGGAAGCTAGCTTTTCAGGCCCCCAATACACTTGGTGCAATAACTGGAAAGTTAAAGGCACCATATGGGCAAGATTAGATAGAATTCTACATAATGTCAAATGGCTAGAAGCTTATGGCTCCACAGCCGTCAGACATTTAAATAGAACCTGTTGACCACAATCCACTATTAATATCCGTAGAAAAAAATAAAATCAAGAATAAGTCGTTTAAATTTCAGAATGCATGGTCCTTACATCATGCTTTCATCAATACAGTTAAAAATTCATGGACGCAAGAAATAACAGGTAACCTGTTCAAATCTGGAATAATAAATTAGAAAGGCTAAAAAAGTACTTAATAATATGGAATAGACTCCTTCGGCAATATTAACAAAAATATATAGAAGCAGAAAAGAAAGTTGAAAAAAAGAGTTAGAATATGAAACACTTCAAAATTCAGATAGTAGAAAGGAACTAAATAAAGCACAGGCTGAGCTAAAATTAAAATTGCTAATGGAGGAAGTATTCTGGAAACAAAAAGCTAAAATAAATGGATTAAAGAAGGAGATAAAAATACGAAGTTTTTCCAGAAAACACCAAAATCAAGACTCAAAAAAAAGAATAAAAGGTATAAAAATAACCTAAACAAATGGGTAGACACTAACTTAGAAATTAAAAACCACCTTGACGAATATTTTGAAAACCAATTTAGAGGAATTACAAATTTGAATGGAGATTATCTCCTAAATAAGATAGATCATAAAATTACCAACGAAGAAAATGATGCACTTACCAAATTCCCGATGAAGAAGAACTGAAGTTTTTGTTTTAGCATGGGCAAAAACAGTGCCCCGGGTCCTAATGGTTGGAACAATGAGTTCTATCAAAACTGTTGGTCAATCATAAAAAATGACCTCCTAGGGGCTATACATTGGATATTCTGTGGCGTAGAAATAGGCAATAAATGGAGTGGCTCGTACTTGGTTCTTATTCCTAAAATGAGAAACACCCATAAAGCTGAAGACTTTAGACCTATCAGCCTATGTAACTCCATTTATAAAATATTGACCAAGCTACTTCAAAACAGATTAGCTGTAGTATTGCCAAAAATCATTATTAAAGAACAATCAGGTTTTATGAAAAATAGATTACTAATGGAAAATGTTTCTTTAGCTAAAGAAATGATCAGAGAAATATGATCCAAATCTAGAGGTCATAATGTATTGCTAAAACTAGATCTCTCAAAAGCTTTTGATAGAATTGAATGGAAAATTTTATGTTTTTTCATGAGAAAGATGAGTTTTTCTGAAACCTTGAATGACTTGATTTATAGATGCATATCAAGTCCTTGGATTAAAATTCTTGTCAATGGAGAACTAGGAAAAGATATCAAGCCGATGAGAGGATTAAGGCAGGGTGATCCCCTTTCTCCCTCCCTCTTTAATATCTACCTAGAGCTCCTCATTGTTAATGTCAAAAATAAAATTATCTCAGGAAGTATAGGTCGGTTTAGTCAGCCTATTAATACTCCTTTAGTGGGATGCTTGGCTTATGCATGATGTGATCATTTTCACAAATGGAAGCTCCAGATCCCTACATAACCTCATGGAGTTGTTAAAAGTCTTAGAAGAAGAAACATGAGAAAATTAATAACAAAAAGTGCCAATTCATGATTGCCAAAAAAGCCCAATAAGTCTAGGTCATAGAATTAACAAAATAACAGGTTTCACACAGATAAAAGGTGCACTTCTATCTTGGATGCCCAATATACGAAGGAAAACTAAAATCAATATACCTAGATTTCCTACTTGAAAAAATTAAAAATAAAATTACTGGCTGGAAAGTGGACATACTTTCCATTTTTGGTTTTAATCTGAAGCGCATAAGCATTTTCTGGTGGATGTAGCTAGTCGTACTGAGCAACTAGCGAACCATGTTATTTTCGGTGTTGATTTTCTCGTTTTTGATTCTGTCGTGGATACTTGAGAACTTGGGATTATATTGCTTGTTTTTCTGTTTTTTGTTGTTTCTGTTTTTAATCTCACTACTGTGGAAGCATAATTACCCAACAAAATGGAATGATCTTTGCTACCCCTTACAGGAAACAGGCCTTGGCTTTACTGATTTAAACGATCTAGCTAAAGCATGGGCATGCAAAAGATAGTGGAGGCTTAAAGAAAAAAATAACCTATGGGCTGAATTTATGAGAGCTAAATATTGTATAGAAGATGATATAAATAGGAATAGATATAAGAACAAAGCATCGCAAATCTGGATTCAAATGCTCAATCAAAGGGAATTAGTGGAAAAATATTCTAAACTCACTAAAAATAGTTGGAAATGAGTACAGACGGAATATTCTCACATAAAACCATTAAAGAAAAAGTAAGAAGTAGGAAGGAAATGCAACCTTTATTTAGATAGATATGAGATAATGATAATAGTCAAAAATAAAAACTAATACATGGAAAGTTCTCTCAAATATCATTCCTATAGATGAAAACATAAAAACAAAAGGCATACAACTTGCCTCGAGATGTGAATGCTGTTTGCAAAAACTAGAATCGCTTGATCATCTGTTTTCCCAAGGTAATATAGCCATGGAAATCTGGGGAAGACTAGAGTCTGAAATTGGATTAAAACATGTATGTATTCCTCTTAGAAATACACTAATTAAATGGAGTAATGCACATTTTCAGCACAGCTCACAGAAATGGCTTAAAAATAATATACCTCACATTGTTATCTGGTGTATATGGAAAGCTAGGAATAATAGCAGATATGAAGGGCACATAATGGACCTTGAAGACATATGGAAAGCAATAAAGATTGAAATAAAAATCACCTCGGAATCCTCCCCACTTGCAGCTAAAAGCCCTCTTCTAGATACTCACACTCTAAAATTCTGGAATCTCACAGTGTATAAAATCAAACCACTAAAAGTTATAGGAGTTAAATGGGAAAAACCAGAAAAAGATAGATTAGCCCTAAACACCGATGGTAGCTTTGATAGGAACATAGGCCTAGCTGGTGGAGGAGGTGCTTTAAGGGACTCTTGTGGTCACTTAATATTTGCCTACTCAGGTCCCAATAATGTGTCAACTGCCTTCCACACAGAAATATTAGCATTATGGGATGGACTCAGAATATGTTACTCTAAAGAGCTAACAAATATAGATATACAAATAGAACTAAAATATTGGTAAACTTAGTGAATAACAAAAGTAGCACGTGGAAATTTTAAGAGGAGTTATAAGAAATTAACAAATTAATAATATCCTTAAATGCATCACCCACGCACATATATAGGGAAGCAAATGCCTTAGCAGATAAATTAGTAAAAGAAGGAAAACTTAAAGAATCCCATGTATATGAAGAAGACTGTCTTCCAGAGAGATTTAAAGGTATTATAAAACTAGATAAAAAAGATTTCCCATACATCTGAATAATCAAAAAAGATTGAGAGGATATTATAAGATTTCGTCATCGCTGTGAGTTTTCAAGTTCTTTTGTTCTTATATCAGCATAGGGCAGGTTCCAGATTCGCTCAAGTCTTCCTGGTCCTGAAGGAAGACTCTGTAGAAATGAATAATTACAATGTGGCTACATTCTGGATTCCCCCACAAAAATTTCAGTTCTCACTACAGGTTCTTAATCACACTACAGAGAGTAAGAATGACCTGTATACCAGTAGTTTTGGTTGTTTTGTTTTTTTTTCTGTTGTATTTTTCTTAGCAGCAAGGATATCTAAAACAAGAGGAACTGACATGCGCACAAATGCTTGTATCTCCAGCATTATAGATTCTAAGTGTGCATGAACTTTGTTCTGATGTGGCCATGTTTAACGACTTAAGTTTATGTGTGGTTTGTGTTATAAGGTACTGCAGTGTCTGTATTATTTTAATTTAATTTAGAAGTTCACAAAAGTAGGCTAGGTTGTGTATACTATATAAAACTGCTATCCACAATTGGGAGCAACAAAAAGCTGCAATGGAAGTGTTGACAGCATAAACTATTGGAAGCTTGGTTTGAAGGAGCCAGAACTATGAGAAAGAGGTCCAGCAAAAATGCTGGAGGCTGGAAATCTCTTTATGTTTGTGGCATGTATGCAGGTGACAGGTAGAGGAAGATCAAATACACGGGTATCCGTGGAAGATTTTAAAAGATAGCACCACGTTTAATAGAGCATTTTCTGCAAAACATAAATCTAAAGTTGCAGCTCTTGATACATAAGCTCAACAAAGTTATTGGACATAATTAAAGGCCCGACATGAAGAGAAAGGAAGCTAGTTTGAAGAAAGGGATTGAAGAATAAAGACTCATCTCTCAACTAGCAACAAAGTGCAGGCAGCAACAATGCTGAAAATCCCAACAGAAACTAAAAATTGTTCTCTAGGTGGATTAGAATGAGCAAATCTTTGTCCATGTTTACTTTATTACATTTACAATAACTAATGCTTAGTGTAGGTGAAAAGGGTGTAAAGAGTTACGGGTAGCAAGCAAGTAGGTTGTAAAAATGGTATTCCTCCACCAAAAGAGAGGGTTATAATTTATAAAAAAACATTGAAAAAAAGAAGAAGAATAAGAAGAATAAGAAGAATTAGAATAAGAAGAATGAAAAGAGTAAGTAGAATAAGAAAAATAAAAAGAATAAGAAAAATAAGTTGAATAAGAAGATTAAAAAGAATAAGAAGAATAAGAAGGATAAGAAGAATATGAATAATATGAATAATAAGAAGATTTAGATAAATAAGAAGAATAAGAAGAATAAAAAGCATAATAAAAATAAGAAGAATAAGAAGAATAAAAAAATATAAAAAATAATAAGTAAAAGTACAATAGAAAGAAAAATAAGAATAAAAACAATTTGAAAAATATTAACTATAAAAATATAAAAAAGAATTATAAAAAATTATAAGAATAAGAAGAATAAAAAATAACATGAAATAGAAGAATATGAAGAATAATAAGTTAAAGAATAATAAAAATAATAAGAAGAATAAAAAGAATAAAAAGAAATGAATAATATGCAGAATAAAAAGAATAAGAAGAATAAGAAGAATAAGAGAATAAAAAGAATAAGAAGAGAAATAAAAATAATAAGAAATAGAAGAATAATAAGAATAATAAGAATAACAATAAAAAAAGAATAACAAGAATAATAAGAATAAGAAGAATAATAATAATAGGAAGAATAAAATAAACAAGAAAAAAAGAATAAAAAGAATAAAAAGAATAAAAAGAATAATAGAATAAGAAGAATAAGAAGAAGAAAAGGAATAAAAAGAATAAGAATAATAAGAAGAATAAGAAGAATAAGAAGAAGAAAAGGAATAAAAAGAATAAGAATAATAAGAATAAGAAGAAGAATAAGAAGAAGAAAAATAAGAAGAAGAAGAAGAATAATAATAATAATAATAATAATAATAATAATAATAATAATAATAATAATAATAAGGATAAGAAGATTAAGAAGATTAAGAATAATAAGTATAATAAATTGAATAAGAAGAATAAAAAGAATTAAAAGAATAAGAAGAATAATATGAATAATAAGAATAAGTAGAATAAAAAAAGTAAGAAGAATAATAAGAATTAAGAAGGATAAAAGTATAAAAGTAATTAGAGGTATAAGAAGAATAAGAATAATAAGAAAAATAAGAAGAATAAGATGGATAAAAAGAATAATTAGAATAACAAGAAAAAAAACAATTAGAATAAAAAAACAAATAAGAAGAAAATGAAAAATAAGAAAAATAAGAAGAATAATAAGAATAAGAAGTATAAGAAGAATAAGAAGAATATGTTGAATAAAAAGAATATGAAGAATAAGAACAAACAGAATTTTAAGAATAATATGAATAAAAAAAGAATAAGAAGATTAAAAAGAATATGAATAATTAAAAGAATAAAAATAATAATAAGAAAATGAAGAATAATAAGAGGAGGAAGAATAAGAAGAATATCAATAATTGAAAGAATCATAAAAATAAAAGAATAAAAAGAATAAGGAGAATAAAAAGGAAATGAATAATAGGAATAATAGGAAATTTTCGAAGAATTGGAAGAAAAAAGATTTCGAATTATAAAAATAATAAGAAGAAAATAAGGAATAAGTAGAATAAAAAGAATGAGAAGAGTAAGAAGATTACGAAAAATAAAAAGAATAACAAAAAAAATAAAAATTATAAGAATTATAAGAATTATAAGAATAATAAGATTAAAAGTATAACAAGAATAAAAAGAATAAGAATAAGAATAATAAGAAGAATACGAAAAAAAAGAAGAATTAGAAGAGTACTACATCTAAGAATAATAAGCAGAATAAGAAGAATAAGAATAATAAAATGAATAAGAAGTATAAGAAGAATAAAAAGAATAAAAAGAATAAGAAGAATCACCAGAATAAGAAGAATTAAAAGAATAATATAAATACAAAAAATAAAAAGAATAAAAGAATAAAAAAATAAGAAGATTAAGAAAAAAAAAACAATAAGGAGAATAAGAAGAATAAGAAGAATAAGAAGAATAAGAAGAATAAAAAGAATAAGAAGAATAAGAAGAATAAGAAGAATCAGAAAAATCAGAAGAAACTGAAGAATCAGAAGAATTAGAAGAATCAGAAGAATGAGAAGAATTAGAAGAATAAGAAGAATCAAAATAATCAGAAGAATCTAAAAAATAAGAAGAATAAGATGATTAAGATGAATAAGAAGAATAAGGAGAATATGAAGAATAAAAAAAATAAAAAAAATAAAAAGAATAATAAGAATAATAAGAATAAAAAAAATAAGAAGAGTAAGAATAATAAGAAGTATAATAAGAATAAGAAGAATAATAAGAATAAGAATAGTAAGAATAATAAGAAGTATAATAAGAATAAGAAGAATAAAAAGAATCATAAAAATAAGAAGAATAAATATAATGAGAAGAATAAAAAGAATAAGAATGAAAAAGATAATAAAAATAAAAAGAAGAAAAAGAAGATTAAAAAAATTTAAAAAAATAAGAACAAGAAAAAGAATAACAAGAATAACTTGAATAACTAGAATAAGAAGAATACATAGAATAAATAAAATAAGTACAAAAACAAGAATTACAAGAAAAAGAATAATTTTAAGAAAATGAAAAATAAGAAGAATATGAATAATATGAATAATAAGAAGAATAAGAATAATAAAAACATTAGAAATAATAAGAAAAAAATGAAAAAGAAAAAGAAAAATAAGAAAGAAAAGAATAAAAAGAATAAAAAGAAGAATAATAAAAATAACAAGAATAAGAATAATAAAAAAAATTATAATAATAAGAAAAGAATATGAATAATAACAAGAATAAGAATTATAAGAAGAATAAGAAAATTTAGAAAGACAAGAAGAATAAAAAATAAGAAGAATTAAAAGAATAACAAGAATTAGATGAATAAGAAGAAAAAGAAGAATATAAAGAATATTAATAATTAAAATAATCAGAAAAAAAAGATGAAAAAAAAATAATAATAAGAATCAGAATATAAAATAGAATAAGTAGAATACTAAGATTAATAAAAAAAAGAAGAATATAAAAAATAAGAAGAAAAAGTAGAATAAGTAGAATAAGAATAATATGTAAAATAAGTAAAAAAAGAAGAATAAGAAAAATAAGAAGAATAAGAAGAATAAGAAGAATAAGAAGAATAAGAAGAATAAGAAGATTAAGAAGAAAAAGAAGAATAAGAAAAATAAAAAGATTAAGAAGAAAAAGAAAATAAGAACAATATGAAAAAAAGAAGAATAAGAAGTATGAGAAGAATAAGAAGAATAATTAGAATAAGAAGAAAATAAAAAAAACAAAGAATAAGAAGAATAAGAAGAATAATAAGAATAATAAGAATAATAAGAATAAGAAGAATAAGTAGAATAAGAAGAAATAAAAGAATGAGAAGAATAAGAAGAATAAGAAAAATAAGAAGAATAATAAGAATAAGAAGAATAAGAAGAATAAGAAGAATAATAAGAATAATAAGAATAAGAAGAATAAAAATAATAGGAAGAATAGGAAGAATGAGAAGAATAAGAAAAAATAGGAAGATTAAGAAGATTAGGAAGAATAAGAAGAATAGGAAGAATAAGAAGAATATGAAAAATACGAAAAATAAAAAGATTAGAAAAAATAAGAAGAATATGAAAAATAAGTACAATAAGAAGAATAAGAATAATAAGAAGAAAAAGAAGAATATGTTGAAATAGAAATATAAGAATAATAAATAGAATAATAAATTTACGAAGAATAATCATAATAACAAGAAAAAGAAAAATAAGAAAGATAAAAACAAAAAAAAAGAATTAGAAGATTAACAATAATAAGAAGAATAAGAAGACTAAGAAGAATAAGAAGAATAAGAAGAATAATAGAAATAAAAAAATAAGAAAAGTATGAAGAATAATAAGAAAAATAAGAATAATATGAGTAATAAGAATAAGTGAATAAGAACAATAAAAAGAATAAGATGAAAAAGAAGAAATAGAAGAATAATAAAAATAATAAAAAAAATTATGAATAAGAAGAATAGGTAGAATAAGAAAATAAAAGAATAAAAGAATAAAAAGAATACCAAGTATAAAAATAATAAGAAGAATAAGAAGAATAAAACTTAAATAATAATAAGAATGATAAGAATAAGAAGAATAATAAGAATAAGAAAAATAAAAAGAATAAGAAGAATAATAAAAATAAGAAGAATAAAAAATATAAAAATAATAAAAAGAATTATAAAAATTAGAAGAATAAAAAGAATAAAAAGAATATAAAGAATAAGAACAATAAGATAAGATGAATAATAAGTATAAAAAGAATAAGAAAAAAAGAAGAATAAAAAGAATAAGTAAAATAATAAGGATAAGAAGAATTGACGAATAAAAAGAATATGAACAATAAAAAAAGAAAAAGAAAAAGAAGATTAAGAAGAATAAGAAGAATAAGAAGAATATGAAGAATAAGAATAAAAAGAATAAGAAGAATAAGAAGAATAATTAGAATAAGAGGAAAAACAAGAATAAGAAGAATAACAAGAATAAGAAGCATAAGAAGTATAATAAAATAAGAACAATAAGAAGAATTAGAATATTAAGAAGAATAAGAAGAATTGGAATATTAAGAATAATAAGAATAATTGGAATATTAAGAAGAATAAGAATAATAAAACTAATAAAAAGAATAAAAAGCTTAAGACTAAAATAAGAATTTGAAAAAAGAAGAAGAATAAAATGACTAAGAAGAATAATAATAATAAGAATAATAAAAAAATTAGAAGAATAAGAAGAATAATAAGAATAAGACAAATAAGATTAATAAGTTGTGGTTAGAAGAATAAGAAGAATAAGAAAAGAGTAAAAAGATTAAAAAGAATACGATGAATAAGAAAATAAGAAAAAAGAATAAAAGAAAAGAAGAATTAGAAGAAAAAGAGTTGAATAAAAATTAATAAAAAAAAATAAAAAGAATAAGAAGAATAAGGTGAATAAGAAGTATAAGAAGAAAAATAAAAAATAAGAAGGATACGAAGAATATGAAGAATAAAAAGAATTAGAAGAAAAATAAGAATACAAAGAATTAGAAGAATTAGAAGAATAAATAGAATAAGAAAAATAACAAGAATAATAAGAATAATAATATGAATACGATACATAAGAAGAATAGAAGAATAAGGCGAATAATTAGAATAAGAAGAAAAAGAATATGATTTATAAGGAGAATAAGAGATAAAGTAAAATAATAAAATAATAAGAATAAGAATAGTATGAAGATAAGTCTAATAATAAGAATAAGAAAACTAAAATAAATAAGAAGAATATGTAGAATAAGTAGGAAAACAAGAATAAGAAGAATAATAAGAATAACTAGAATAAGAAGAATAATAATAATATAGATGAACAAGAAAAATAAAAAGAATAAAAATAATAAGAATTATAAAAATTATAAGTAAATCAGAACAATAAGAATTATAAGAACAATAAGAGGAGAAGAAGAATAAGAACAATTAGAAAAATAAATAGAATAAAATGAATAAGTGAATAAAATATTAATAAGAATAATAAAATAAGAAAAATAAGATGAATAAGAAGAAAATGAAGAATAATAAGAATAGAAAATAAGAAGAATAAAAAGAATATGAAAAAATAGAACAGAATAGAAGAATAGGAATGATTTATATAATCAAAGAATATGAAGAATAAGAAGATTAAGAAGAACAGAAGAATTAGAAAAATAAAAAAGAATGGAATAATAGAAGGTTATAGAAGAATTAGAAGAATTGGAAGAAAAGAAATTTAGAAGTATAAGAAAAATAAAAAAAAATAAGAAGAATAAGAAGAATAAGAAGAATAAGAAGAATAAGAATAAAAAAAATAATAAGAATAATAATAAGAATAATAAGAATAATAAGAATAAGAAAATAAAATGAATAAAAAGAATAGAAGAATATGGAGAATAAGGAGAATAAGAAGAATAAGGAGATAAGAGAATAAAAAGAATAATAAGATAACAAGGATAAGAATAATAATAATAGAATAAGAAAAATAATATGAATTAGAAGAA
>JAREIK010012048.1:0-21439 GCA_029783825.1 Sapria himalayana | reverse complement strand
CATATATATAGATACATAAATAGAAAGATATATATATTTACAAATATTAGATAGATAGGTTGACAGATAAATAATTATAGAAAGATAGAAAGATAGACAGATTGTTATATAAACAGATTGACAAATAGTTAGATTGTTAAATTGACAAATATAATGATTGAAAATTGATAGATAGATAAATATATAAATAGGTACGTACATAGATGGATGGATTAAAGGATAGAGGATAGATGAATAGATGCATAAATGGATAGATGGATGATGGATAAATGGATAGATAGATCGATGGAAAGATAGAAAGATGGAAAGATGAATATAAAGATAGATGGATAGAAGGGTAGATGGATAGATATAT
Organism: Sapria himalayana; assembly: GCA_029783825.1. Taxonomy (NCBI): domain Eukaryota; kingdom Viridiplantae; phylum Streptophyta; class Magnoliopsida; order Malpighiales; family Rafflesiaceae; genus Sapria; species Sapria himalayana. The sequence goes on along the minus strand of JAREIK010012048.1, from coordinate 21,084 downwards.
AGATGAATATATGGGTAGTTGGAGAGATAAATAGATAGATAGATAGCTAGTTAGAATAATATTTGGATAGATAGATAGATAGATGGATGGATATATGGAAATATGGTTAGATGGATAGAAGGATAGATTGATAAATGGATAGATGGATAGGTGGATAAATAGATAGATAATTGACTATATAGATAAATAGACATATAGAACATAGATAGATAGATCGATAGATAAACATATAGATAGATAGATAATTAAATAGATAGATTGATAAATAGTTAGTAAGATAAATAATTAGATAGATAGATAGATAGAAATATAAATAGAGTGATAAGATAGATATATAGATTTATTGATTGATATATAGATATAGAAAAAGATAGACAACTAGATAGACACACATATAGATAGATAGATTGACTTATAAATACATATATAGATATATTGATTAATAGATAGATAGATAGATAATTAGTTAGATAAATATAGAGATAATTAGATAGATAGATAGATAGGTAGATATTAAGATAGATATATAGATATATAGATATATAGATATATAGATATATAGATATATAGATATATAGATATATAGATAGATAATTAGATTGATAGATAGATTGATTTATATATAGATAGATAGATAAATAGACAAATAGATAGATAGGTAGATATATTGATAGATTGATAGATAGAAAGTTAGATGGATAGAAAGCTATATAGTTAGTTAGATAGATAGACAGATGCATAGATAGATAATTAGATAGATAGATAAAATTAGATAAATAATTAGATAGATAGATATTTAATTGATAGATAAATTGATAGAAAGATAATAGATAGATAGAGTGATAGATAAATTGATAGATAAACATATAGATAGCTAAACAGACAGATAGAAATATAGATCCACAAATAGACAGATTGATAGATAGATAAATACACAAACAAATAGATAGATAGATAGATAGATATAAAGATAGATAGATATATAGATAGACAAATAGATTGAGAGATAGATATTAAGATAGATATATAAACAGGCAGACAGATAGAATAAAAAACAAATAGACATGCAGATAGATAGATAGATAGATATACACATAGATTTATAGACAAATAGATAGATAGATAGATAGTTAGTTAGAGAGATAGAAATATAGTTAGTTAGAGAGAAAGAAAGATAGATAGAATGACAGATAGACAGAAAGACAGACAAACAAATAGACAGACAGATAGATAGATAAATTGATAGATAAATAGATAGATAAATAGATACACTACAACAAAATATCAATTTAGCTAGGGAATTTTAGATAGGGATCAATCCTTAGCTAAATTGCAAGGGATTAGCTAGGGAATAGCAAGGGATTGATGATATTTTTATGAAAAAAAATAGCAATGGATTAGTGACGGATTAGCGAGTGATAATTTTTCGAAAATTCTTATAATGAAAAGCGGGAAATTTAGCAATGGAAAATTTTCATAACTTCCCCTCAAGAAAAGCTAAGATTTTATCGACAGATTTAGCGATGGATTATTGACGAAAAATTTTCATAACTTCCGCTCAAAAGAAGCGGGGATTTTAGCGACGAAATATTGCTTGCTAAAATTTTTTTAAATTAGTTCAATTTTAAATTTTATTAAATGGATTTTCTTGACCTTGAAAATACTATTATTTAAATTTTGTTTCTTCCAAAAATAGCACTAACTTTTATCTAACTTTGCAAAAAAATTGGAATTCCTCCACAACACTAATAATGATAATAATACTTAATTTTTTAATTTTAATCTATATATATATATACACATATATAATAAACAATTATGTTATGGAATCCAAAGAATATCTATGATTTGGGTTATATTTTAGTACCTAATTTTATGATACTCATAAGTATTCCAATTTAATTAAATAAAACATTATGCATAAACTTGTTTCAGCTTGCTCAGTATGCAAAAAAGGGTTTATGCATATGTTTATGCATACAGAGTATTATGAACTCCATATGCATATGTTCTTAATTATGAAAAATGAGTTTCTGCATAAACTCATATGCATACTTGAGTATATGTATTCCGTATGAATAAAGGAATGTAATTATCAATATAGGAATTTGGTAGACCCAAATCATAAATATATTGAATTTGTGTCCCCAAATGTTATATTAAAATTAAATATTGTAATAAAACATAATTATTTTCATTTTGGTTCCCCTTAACATTTTTTCCTATAATATTATAACTTTTATCCACTTTTGTTGAACCAAAATGCATCAACCTTGTTTATCTCACAGAAGTTTTTAAAAAATTTAAATCTAAAATAATAGTTTCAAACCCAGGGCTTACACCCATTTAATTATGTAACCAACCATCCAACTAATAACTTTTTAGAAATCTTGTATTCAAAAATCCTTATCATGATAATGCAAGTAGGATTTGATTATTTTAAGTGTTTAGAATTATGATTATTTTTGTAACTATATGTATACCCACATGTAGCTATATTTTTAATTACATGTATAATAACAAACAACATTATATTTAACTATATGTGTATAACTATGTATAAATATTTGTATAACTATATATAATTATTTGTATAATTATATAACACTCTACAACATTAAATATACCTATATTTTAACTATGTATACATATAGCTATAAATATTTGTATGAATATATTTATATATAACTATATGTTTAAATATATAAAAATATTAATAGCTATATATACTATATGTATAATATCATATAACTATAAATTATGGTATCTTATATATATATAACTATAATAGCTTTATACATAACTATATTTAAATATATAATTTACATCTTATATTTAATATACATTTGTATATATTAGTATATAAAAATGTATTTTACTATATCTATACCTATACATATCTATGTGTATAAATATATAAAATTATATGAATAAATATATATACCTACATGTATAAACATAAGTATAACTATATGTGTAACTATATGAATAACCACATGTAACTATATTTATAATTACATGTATAACAACATACACCATTATGTTTAACTATATGTGTATAACTATTTATAAATATTTGTATAACTATATAAATCTTTATATAATTAAATATAACTATATTTGAAACTATGTATAGTGTATACATATATTTATACATATATGTAAATCTATATATTTGTTTTTAACATTGTATATAATTATGTATAACTAAATATAACAACTCGTATGTGTGTATATATATATATATAACTAAACATTTAACGATATATTAATTTTTATAACTATATATATTATATGTATAATAACATATAACTATAAATAATTCTATCTTACTATATGTATAACAATAAAAACTTTATACATAACTATATATATTAATTAACAACATGTATTTAAAATACATTTTTATATATTAGTATAAAAATTGTATTTTAGTATGTCCATACCTATACATAACTATATGTATAAATATATGAAATCATATGCAAAAATATATATATACATACATGTAAAAATATAAGTTTAACCATACGTGTAACTATATGTATAACCACATGTAATTATATTTATAATTTTATGTATAAAAACATACAACATAATGTTTAACTAAATGTGTATAACTATATATAAATATTTGTATAACAATAAAAAGATCTATATAAATAAATATAACTTTATTTTTTATTATGTATACATATATATATACATATATGTAAATCTATATAATGGTTTATAACTTTGTATACACTTATTTATATTTACTAATAACTACTTGTATGCATATATCTATATATAATTAAATGTTAAAATAATTGTAACTATTTATAACTACATTTACTATATGTATCCTAACATATAATTATATATGGGATAATACTATTTTGTTACACTGACTTGAAATAAAACGGCTAAAGATATAATATCAAAATATGTAAGCACATAGCATGCGAGTGTCCGTAGATTAGGCTCATATATGGCATAATACAAATAAGGGATATACTTTTACCTAATCCCAGCCCTTGGGCCTCAGGCACAAATATGAACTTATGTATAACAAAAAAAGTAATATTTGATAGATTTTTACTGAAAAACTTATATTTTCTTTTATATAATTCTTCATTATAACACGGTACACTCTATGTGTCTCTCTCTCTCCCTCTATAATTCTTTGAGTCATTCTCTTCCTCTTTTTCTTTATATGTCACACTCTCTCTCTTGTTAATTTTTTTGGCTCTTCTTTCTTGCTTGTTCTCTCTATCCACCCCTCCTCTCTCTCTCTCCCTCCCTCTCTCTCTCTCTCCCTCTCTCTCCCCCTCACCCCCCTCTCTCCCTTTCACCATTTCTCTCCCACTCTCTCTCCCTATTTCTCTTCTCTCGCTCTCTCTATCTCTCCCCCATCTCCCCATTTATCTTTACCTCTCTCTCCCCACCTTATATCTCTATCTCTCTCTGTCCCTATCCTCCTTCAAATATTAAATGTCTTTTTTTTTGCTTTCCTTTCTTGTGCATTATCACATTTTGTGCCCTTTATCTAGTATAACTGAGATATTGATTAATCTTTATCGTGCTAAAAATTACTTTATCTATTAATGTAGATTCTACAAATGCAATGCCTTAATATTCACGATATTTAATCTTTAAATATTTATTTGTAAGTAATATTATTTAATTATTTGTATATTTTGAAGTAATAGAATATTTTATTAAAAATAATGATTGGGTATTATTTTTTGTAAATAAAACAAGGAAAAATGAGCTTAGATCATTGGTGGATGTACAAAAGGGTAATTAATAGATTTTTAAAGAAATGATTTTAGGACTGGGCTAGAAACTTTCATCAATTTTGCATGTAGTCAATCAAGATTGATGGATAGAGAAAAAATTACGTGTTCATGTAATCATCGCAAGTAGTCAGAATATTCCTTTTCATGATGCAAACACTATAAGATATCATTTGGCAAAATATAGCTTTGTGCCACATTATTTTGTTTGGATTTATCATAGGGAAAGTACAATGGCTCTGATTATTGACCAAAATGAGGGTATTTAATCATTTTCTTGTGGTGAAGAATCATCAAAAACATACCATTAGAATGAACATGGAAGCAGCTGGTGCTGAGCTTCAATATGGATTACATTGATGAACCACCTAATCCTGAAGCTCAGAAATTTTATAAAATGCGTAAAGCTACAGATAAAAAGTTGTGGCTTGGTTGTAAAACACATTCGTAATTATCACTTGTAGCTCGACTAATGAGCATAAAGTGTCAAAATCATTTGTTTGAAAAATTATTTGATTCAGGTGAAAGAACTGATGAAGGAGATCAGTTCCGGATAATAATATGATCAGTAATAACTTTTACAACACTAAGAAGTTACTACTAGGAATGAGTCTACCAGTGGAAAAAATTGATTGTTATTTAAATAGATGCATGTTATATTGGAGCAGTGATAGTGATTTAATTAGCTGTAAGTTTTGTCTTTAAGAAGATGTATTATTTTCCATTAATTCCTCGATTACAGGGACTATATGCATCAAATGCTACAGCAAATGATATGAGGTGGCATTCCAAGCATGAGGGTGAAGAAGGGGTAATGCATCATACATTAGATTCACCTGCTTGGAAGCATTTTAATTATATACATCAAGATTTTGCAGTAGAAAGTCGAAATGTGATATTGATTCTTTGCACTGATAGATTTCAGCTATTTGGGCAATCTTGACAATATTATTCAACATGACCAATGTTAGTGATACCTTATAACTTGCTTCCATGGTTGGTTATGAAGGAGCAATATATATTTTTGTCAATATTGGTCCCAGGGCCAAAAAATCTGAAAGACATGCTGGATGTTTTCATAAGCCTCTTATTGTAGAATTAAATCATTTATGGGATGTTGACGTGAATACATATGATATCTAAAAGAAGCAAAACTTCATTATGCGGGCAGCCCTTATGTGTATATTAAGAGAATTTCCTACATATTCAATATTGTCAGGCTAGAGTACTACATGATGATTTGCATGATAGTATTGCATGACAAATTCTAATGCATTTACTCTCAAATTTAGTGGTAAATAGTCATGGTTTGATAACCATCATAAGTTTCTACCTACGAATCATCCATTTCGAAGAAATAGAACTGCATTTTGAAAAAATAAAACTATGATGAAAGTTGCACTATAAGTTCATTCAGAAGATGATATTATGATAGAGATTCATAGTTTGAGTTTGAAGAAGGTAACTTAAAAGGAAGCTACTGGAAGTAATGGACCAATAGGCAAATTATTTGGCTAGAGGAAAATGTAGTATATTTCGGGTTTGTCCTATTGGAAGTCCAATTTAATTCATCATAACTTAGATGGAATGCATATTGAAAAAATTTTTTTTGACAATGTTTTTAACATTGTTCTTAATGTAGTACAGGAAAAATAAAAGATACTTTAAAATCAAGACAAGAGCTGAATGATTACTGTCGGCATCCTGAATTGAAACTGGATAAGAAAATAGAAAAATTTTCTAAAGCTTGCTGCACACTTAATAAGAAGGCAAGACAGATATTGTATGAATGGGTAAAAAATTTGAAATTCCCTAATGGATGTGAGTCAAATATGGGTAGATACGTGGATATGAAGAATCTTAAGTTATTTGGAATGAAAAGTCATGACTGTCATGTCTTAATGCGGAAGATTAATACCAATTGCATTCTGTGAATTACTTACACTAAGTGTTTGGAAGGTCCTTATAGAACTTAGTATGTTTTTAAAATAGCTAACTACAACCACAATCAAAAGAGATGACATGGTGAGGCTGGAGAATGACATTCCACTTATTATTTGTGAGCTTGAGTGGATATTCTCACCATGTGTTTTTTGACTCGATGGAGCATTTTCCTAGTCATTTGGCATATGAAGCAACGATTGCGGGGCCAGTGCAATTCAGGTGGATGTATCCTTTTGAGAGGTAAATACATATAATTTGTTGTGTTTTATTATTTAGTACTTTAAGTATTATTTTAATTTAATATAATTGAAACCTAACATTATGGATATAGGTATCTTCATAAGTTGAAATTAAATCTTAGAAACAAGGCAAAAGTTAAATGTTCAATGTGCAATGCATATTTTGTAGAAGAAGCATCATCATTTTGTTCTTATTATTTTGAGGATCATGTCAATACAAAGAATAGAAATGTGCTGTGCAATTATGAAGGCCATGTGATGGTAGAAGATGATTCTATGGATAAACTATCTATCTTCAAGCAACCTAGAAGAGCATTTGGAAGAGCATTTAGAAGAGCAATGAAGAGATGTATGATAGATGAAGAGTACAAAGCAACCCGGAGCTACATTTTACTTAATGTGAGGAGGTTGCACCATATATTGAGTATGTATACCCAAATTGGTTGTAGGTTTAATCATAGTTTAATTTTATCTTTAATAGGAATTATTAAAAATTGATAATTTTTTCTCTCTTTTAATATCTGTGAAGTATTTATGTTGAACAGTTAAAATATAGACATCCAGCAATTTCCAGCAATGATGTCGATTATATGCTACAAACTAAATTTGTCAATTGGTTAAAAAATTATGTGAGAATAATTAAGTTTTATATTTTTGAATTATTTAATTTATTAGTATCTTTTATTTGTTAATATTATCTTTTTAATTTATGTCACAGACAATTGATCCTTCAAATGGAGATTCAAATATTTTTATTTAGAATCTAAGTAAAGGCCCATTTTGATATGTGACAACCTATCCTGGGTATTTTGTTAATGGATATAAATTTCACATAATCAGGCATGATTCTTCTAAAATAACAATGAACAGTGGTGTATGCATTAAAGACTCAAATTATAGTGCATAGAGATTGATTATTATGGTCAACTCAAAAAAGTTATTGAGTTTGAGTATCCTGGACTCGAAAATAATAGGATTGTATTATTTAAGTGCGAGTAGTTTGATCCTACACGAAATATGTGCACAAAGATTCATTCGGATTATAAGCTAGTACATGTTAACCATAAACGTAAATATAATCGATATAAGTCATTTATTATGGTAGTTCAAGCCACTCAAGTATATTATTGTACATATTCGAGTTTATCTCGTGATAAGAAAGATTGGTGAGCAATTTGCAAAATTAAAGCTCAATCAAAATTTTAAGTATCAACATCGCAACAAAGAAGTGCAGACTTAGAAATAGCACCGGCATTCCAGAAAGTTGACATAAATAATATTGAGCCTATGAAGGTAGATGAAGATCCAGAAAATTTATGCGACTCAAATGGTGGCACAATAGAAATTGAAGATGATCAATTTTTATCTGAAGATGAGTTCGAACTTCTATCGAATTCAGACAAAATATCAGAAGATCCATTGGAGGATGACAGTGATGTTGATAATTAAATTGTTATAATTTTATTATAAATTAAAACTATCAAAGACTTTTTATATATTGTTGAAATCTATTAGTTTGTCTTATTCGAAAATGCATGCTTGTCATCATACTTCTATTTTTTATTCTATGTTTTATTTTGTACAGCAGATGGTGCCTAAAGGACGTGGTCGTGTTCGATGTGGACGTGAGCATGGAAATGAACCAAATTCATCTATTATGTTATATCATGTTGGAGAATCAGTACCAACTCATAGCCACCATATCCAAACTTCAACATCATAATCACCATCTCCATTTCCATCACCATCTCAATCATTGAGACCTCTACTATTCACCTTTATTGGATGTAAGCCCACCACCCATTGTGCTTCCTGCACAAACTTTTGATCAATCTCTATCTTCTACACCACATTTTACACTGATTATTCCCTCATTTACAATACCAATGGCATCATCAAATGCTGTGTCTTCCTCTATAGTCATTGTAAAGTTAGAAATTGAGATTATGGATGAGAGGTAAAAAAAACATGTAAAAATGACTTGAAAAATAATGTTGATATTACTGTCAGTTGTTTTTTTATATTGTTTTAATTTGTTTTTTTCAATGTTATTTATCTATGTGCATAGTTTTATTCCATCTCACAAGTATTCGATTATAATTACAAAGGCTTTCAAAAAAATGGTTGATTCTAAAGCTTTCTCCTGGAAGAAAGTTTTTGAATTGACAAAAGAGTCATATTTAAATGACTTTCAGGTAAAAATAACATAACAAACGAATTGAAACTTAATTATCTAACTACTTAACTTTTATGTTGGTTATTATTTAAGCATTAAATAATTATATTATTGTTGTTAATATAAATTCTTTTGTCATTTTTCTATTTATAGAATCACTAAACATGTGCACCCAAATTTGATGGAAAGATAAAGTCATTATGGAAGATCAAAGCTGCTCAACGGTATTCTGATTTTGTCTATAAATTAAAGAAAATGGAAGCAAGGCCTGATTTTATATCCGAGGAAGACTGGCCCGAGTGGCTTAATTATTGGGAGGAGATAGATGTGAAGAAAAAATCAGATATAATCAGCAAAAATCGATGAAGTGAAGTTGCTGGACTAGGTATAAGAATCTGTCGACACACTGGAGGTTCAAAGTCGAGCATTGAGCATGCTCAAGATTTTGTACAAATTTAAAATTCTAAACATACCTATATTTTGTGGTTGTCCTAATAGTCCAATAATTATAATCTCTGCATGGTATTAATAATTTTGTTAAATTTTTTTATCATTTATTTTTTATGAATTAATAAAAACATATTCTAGGCTGGAGAAGTGGGTCGAGATCCAAATTTTTATGAGATTTTCAAAGAGATGCATGTGAAGAAAGTGGATGGTCAGTATGTTGACAATAATTCTTCGATGATTGCAGTAAGAAATTGTTATATTAATTAGAATTTATAAAACTACAGTATATTATGAAAATTATTTTGAAAGCAAACTATTTATTTTATTTTTTGTAAATCTAGAATAGTTTTTATCTCTATTTTATCTTAGGTCCTAATGGACGAACATGTGATAGCTACTCATCAACAAGTTGAGGGTTCTATTGATCTTCAACCAATTGACTATGATCCTATTTATTTGGAGATAATTGGAGGTCGAAATTAGCAGCGAGTGTACGGAATCAACTCTAAGGAAGTGGCACTTTGTTGTAGCAGTTGTGCTTCTAATTTATCGATATCAGCAATGGTGGAAGAGGCGGTCAAACAACAAGCATTGGAAGCAAATGAATGTATTGTAGATATGGTGACCAAAATGAAAAAAAAGGATGAGCAGATAACTAACTTGATGGAAGAAATGCAAGAAAATAAAAAAATTTAAAAAGCAATGCAACAGCAGATGTCCTATATGGAGTCACAGTTAGTGACATTGACACATCAGATAGCATTTCGAGATCCACCTGTGAATCCTTATAGAATAGGCTAGCATTCCCTACAAATTATGAGGATGATTGAGTATGAGAATTATTTCTGAACTGTTATTTAATTTTGTCTATGTGTAGCAAATAATTATGATATTTTTTTGTAGGTTTCAATTTTTTTTATTCTAGTTTGTTCTTTGTTTTCCGATAAACCAAATTATGAATCTTTGTAGGACACATTATGTGAGAGAAAGGAAAAATTTTTGATTCAAAGCATTCAGACATTACCACGGTTTTTCCAATGCATGTGTCTCATATTTACCTATTTCAGCTTTATCAAAAATAGGGCTAGCATATCTTATCTTTATTATTCTAAAAATATTTTATTTTTGCACTCTCTTTATCCCTAAACATAATTGCTGGATATCTTTTGGATTTTTGTTAAAGCTGTATGATAATCAACTTTAATTTGTGTTTGTTCATGTCTATAATATTTGTATTTATATATTTGTGAATATGCTTTTGTGTCTCTGAATTTTTTGGGTAGAGTTTTAGCCTATAATAGGCATGTAAAAGCCTATTTTTAGCAGCGGCATCAGTGGTAGCGATGCCTACGATGGCAGTGACGGCAAGACACACCATTGGTAAAAGTAGAAGCAGCGACGGTGGCGGTGGCGGTAGCGGCGGCAGCTGTGGCGGCTGAGGCAACACCGGCAGCAGCGGTAGTAATAGCGTCATCGACAGTGGTAGTGGTAGCGACAGTGGCAACAGCGGCGGGAGTTTAGGGAGCACCATCAACGACAACAAATGCGGTATATACGTACGTATATAGTCAATATATACATACAATTAATACTACAGTAATTTATGTACATATATACTGAGTATATATATGTACTCAGTATATATGTATGCATAATACTTCAGTTTATATGTACAAATACTACAGTAATATATGTACAATTGAAATGCTAGTACATATGTACATATTTACTATAGTAATATATATTTATCAAAACATAGCTTTTTTTATTTATTTTGAAATGATTTGGTGGTTTAAATTTCATATAGATATGGTACCACATTGTTTCCCATACGAAGCTTGTATAAGATGGTGCACATTGACTCGGATGGCATTTTCACTTTGAAAGTTGGTGATCGGAGGAGCAAAGGGAGAGATTAACGTCAATGCATTGATATATTATACTTTATGCATAGTTGGTAGATACATTGATTAATAAGATGTAATATATTTTTTATTATTTTATTGTTTTAGTTATTTAAAATATTATATTAGAATAAGTTATTATATGAATTTTTTTGTTTAATTTAAAATTTTCATTTATAGTTTCTGTTTTTATTAAATTTAATTTAAAAAAAAATTATTTATTTAATTACATTTTTGTTGAAACTGTATGACGATCAACTATAATTTTTGTTTGTTAATGTCAATAATAATTATTTTTATATATCAATTAATATGTTTGCATTTTTCCAAATTTTTTGGGTAGAGTTTTAGCCTATTATTGGTATGTAAAAGCCTATTATCACCAGCAGTAGACATGGCAGTGGTAGTAGCCATGATAGTGATGGCAGTGGCGGCAATGGTGCCAGAAGCTGCAATGGCAGCAGTGGCAGCAGTAGAGGTGGCAGTGGTAGTGGTGGCATCGGCAGCGGCGACAGCATTGGCAGCATCCGCAGTGATGGCAGTAGTAGTAGAGGTGGCAGTGGTAGTGGTGGCATCGGCAGCGGCGGCAGCATTTGCAGCATCAGTAGTGATAGCAGCGGCTATAGTGGAGGCAGTGGAGGAAGCAGAGGATGCGATAGCATCAGCGGCATCGGCAGCGCCGGCAGCACCGGCAGCGGCGACAGCGGCAACTGCACTGGCAGCAATGGATGTAGTGGCATTGGCTGCAGCGAAAGCAGCAGTGGTAACGGTGGCTGCACCGATAGTGGCGGTAGCACCTGCAGTGGCGGTAGCACCAGCAGTAGCCGCAGTACGACAGGCAAGGGTGGCAGCGACAGCTAGAGTAGCAGGAATGGCAACAAATGTAGTATATACATATGTATATAGTTAGTTTATATGTAAATATAATTCTGTAGTATTTTATGTACATATATATTGAGTATATATGTACTTGGCATATATGTACGCATAATACTATAATTTATATGTACAAATACTCCAGTAATATATCTACGAGGGAAATGCTAGTATATATGTATATTTTTGCGGTAGTAATATATATTTAACAAAACATAGTTTTTTTAAATTTATTTTGATTTGATTTAGTGGTTTAAATTTCTGACAGATATGGTACCGTATTGTTCTCATTCGAAGCTTGTATAAGTTAATGTATTTTTCAATAGGCATGAAGCACCGTGGTCCAGACAGCTTTTTCACAGTAGAAAGTTGGTGATCGGAGGAGCAAGGAGAGAGAAAGCAACATCAATGTATTGATAGATTATATTTTATACATAGTCAGTAGATACATTTATTAATAAGATGTAATATAATTTTTGTTATTTTTTTTAGTTATTTAAAATATTGTATTATAATAAGGTATTAAATGAATTTTTTTTGTTTAATTTAAAATTTTTATTTATAGTTTCTGTTTTTATTAAATTTAATATAAAAATATCAAATTATTTAATTAAATTTTAGGTCAAGATGTATTGGTAGGAGCGATGGCATCGGAGGCAGCAGCAGCGGCTGCATCGGAAGTGGCGGTGGCCATGGTGGTAACAGCGGCTGCACCAGACACAACGTCAGCACCGTAAGTAGCTGTAGCACCAAAAGTAGCAGCAACACCGAAAGCTGTGGCAGCAATGGCAGAGGTGGCAATGGCAGCGGCGGCAGTGGTAGCTGTAGCAGAAGCAGCGGAAGTGACAGTTGTAGCATGCAGCAGCACCACCGATAGCAACGGCGGCAGCCGCCATAGGGGCTGGTGGCGGCAGTGGCCAGCGGTGGTATCAGCAATGGCCACAGCAGTAGTGGTATTGGTAGCGAAAGCAACAATGATAGCAGTGGCAGGAGCAGCAGTGGGAGAGCAGCAACCGCACCTAATGAGTATATACGTACAAAAAAGTCAATATATACGTACATAAAATATTGCTGTATTTTATGTACGTATATACTGAGTATATTTGTACTCAGTTTATACGTCCACATAATACTACTATTTTTATGTAAATATACTGCAGTAATATATGTATAAGTGAAATGCTAGTATATATTTATATATATACTACAAGATTATATATGTATCAAAACATAACTTTTTTTTTAAATTTGACTTGTGGTTTAAATTTCTTACAGATATGATACCGCATTGTTTCTCATAAAAAGCTTTTATAAGTGATGTGATTTTCAGTAGACATTACGTGCTGCAACTCGAATAACTTTATCATAGTAGAAAAATGATGATCACAGGAGTAGAGGGAGAGAAAGCAATGTGAATGAATGAATATATTATACTTTATGCACTGTCGGTAGATACATTAATGAATAAGATGAAATAAAATTTTATTATTTTTTTGTTTCAATTCTGTAAAATATTGGATTAGAATAAGATATTAAATGATTTTATTTTTTGTTTATTATAAAATATTTATAGTTTCAATTTTTATTCAATTTGATATAAAAATATTAAAATATTTAATTTCAAATTCTAAAATAATTTAAATTCTGAAATTAATTTTGAACATTTCATTAATCAACAAATAAATCAACTTTATTCCCCCATTCATTAAAGAACATTTCATTCACTGTCCGACCCTTATACATCCATTCACAATCATCTTCCATAACTAGTTAACAAAATTATTTTATTTAACAAAAGTAATTATCTTTAATTATAGTTATATATAATTATATAGACATTTATTTAGATATACAAATATTTATATATAATTATACACATAGTTTAAAATAATGATGTATGTTGTTATTACATGTAATAATAAATATAGTTACATGTGGTTATACATATAGTTACATATATAGTTAAACATATATTTATATATAGTTATACACATATAGCTAAATATACATGTAGGTTTATATATTTGTTAATTTAATTTTATATATTTATACATATAGTTATGTATAGGTATAGATATAGTAAAATACTTTTTTATATACTACTATATACAAATATATATTAAATATAAGCTATAAATTTAATATTTAAATATTATTATGCATACAAATTTTAAAGTTATACACATAGTAAGATACAATTATTTATAGTTATATATTATTTTACATATTATATATATAGTTAAATAGTTATATATAATAAACATATAGTTATATATAAATATATTAATACAAGTAGTTATCAGTGGTTATACATAAATATAAACAATAATATAAAAAATTAGTTTACTTAAATTATATTAATACATAAATGTATATACAGTTACAAATATAATTATATATAATTATATTGACATTTATTTAGTTATACAAATATTATATATAGTTATACACATATAGTTTAACATAATGTGAGTTCTTATACATTTAATTATAAATATTGTTGCATTTGATTATACATATAGTTACACATAGAGTTAAAAGTATATTTATACATGTAGGTTTATATATTTGTTAATTTAATTTTATATATTTATACATATAGTTAAGTATAGGTATAGATATAGTAAAATACTTTTTTATGTACTACTACATACAAATATATATTAAATATAAGATGTAAATTTAATATTTTAATATTATTATGCATAATACTTTTAAAGTTATACACATAGTAAGATACAATTATTTATAGTTATAAATTATTTTACATATAATATATATTGTTATAAATATTTATATATAATTAAACAAATAGTTATATATAGATATATTTATACAAGTAGTGATAATAGTTATACAAAAATATATACAATGTTATAAACTAATATTTTAATTTAATTATATGAATACATATATGTATATATAGTTACAAATATATTTATATTTAATATAGAGTGTTATATATCTTTAGAAATATTTATATATAGTTATACACATATAGTTATAAATATATATGTAGTTAAAGATATAATTATATTTAAAATTTATAAAGGTATACATTTAGTAAAATATAATTATATATAGTTATATATTAGTATACATATAGTATATTTTTTTAGAAATATAGTTATATAAAATTATACATATAGTTATACATTATTTTATAGTTACAGTTTAGTTTATAAAGTTATAAATATAATTATAAAAGCAGTTAACTTTATTATAAATATAGTTATAAATACTTTTATATAAAATTGAATATGATTATATAATTAAACACGTGTATCTATATAATATTTGTGAATAAAGTATTTTTATAAATATTACTTAAATATTATTATATGTATACGTAACACTTTTATAAATAATATATAGTATATATATCATATTTATATAAACATTATAAATATTCTATATTTATATAAAAAATAATATGTAATATAAATATTTACAAAATTATATAATGATTTAATATTACATAATTGTTATATAAGAAAACATATAAATGGATAGGTTAATGTAAACTTTGTATAGATATTTATATACATTAATACATATGTATAAATATTTATATATAAAATTATATGTTTATATAAACATATCAATGTGTATTTATAATGTAATATGTTTATATATATTAAAGTATAGACATTTATACATAATATCATTCAATTATATACATTTAAGATTAACTTAAATTAAAAGTGTGATTAAACATAAATCAAAAAACATATTAAACGTATAGATATTTATTCATAATATCATATGATTATATAAATATAAACCATTAAGATTAAGATTATTCGGATGCATACATAATGCAATTGAAATCAAAATCACTAAAAACCTAAAAATATAAACCTTAGATGAACAAATTTTAAAAAATGAAAAATTTAGTTTAATTAATTGTGTCGAGTCAAAATAATGGTAGGTTAAATGTAATTGAAGCAAAAATTAAAAAATTAGGAGGAGAAAATAATACCTAATACCCGAATATACTAAAAAATGAAATTCCAAAAATCTATATAAAATTCAAAGAGATGGAGATGTGTATAAGCAATTTGAAGGAGAAGAACAAAAAAAAACTTACATGGATTCCGAAGAAATATCAAAATTTTTTGCGTTTTCGTGCTTATAGTCGGTTTTGAATCAGAAAATCAATGGATTTGCAAGGAATTTGGGCCAAATGACATAGCAAATGATTTTCAAATCAAAAAATTAAATAATGAATTATCGAATAAGATTATGATCAGTAAAAGGTCGGTGAGAAAAAAATCTATAATTATCCGGAAGTCCAATATATTTTTGGTCGTTAAATGGTCGGTAATTAATCGGAAATTTCTATTAGCTATTTCTATCCTAATTTACTGACTAATTTTCGACCAAAAATATTTGGTTGGGATATATCTATTTGATTATGATAAAAATATTTGATTATGATAGGTAACTAATTATTTACCTAACTAATTTCTCTATATTAGCTATTTGATTATGATCAAAAATAATTGTCAATATATCTATCTATTTGTCTATTTATCTCTCTATAAATCTTTCTATCTATCTATGTATCTGTCTATCCTACTATCTTTCTATATGTTTATCTATCAAAATATTTATCATTATATCATTCTATATGTCTATTTATCTATTTGTGTATTTTTTATCTATCTTTTCTGTCTATCTATCTATTTATTTATCTCTCTATCTATCTTTTTATTTATATATCTTTCTATCTATCTATCAATATATATGTCTATCTATCTATTTATCTATCTATCTATATGTTTATCTTTCTATCTATCTATTTATCTATCTATCTATCAATCTATATATCTATCTATCTATCTATCTATCTTTTTATTTATCTAACTATCCATCCATCTATGTATCTATCTATATGTTTCTCTATCTATCTATCTATCTCTCTCTCTCTATCTTTCTATATGTTAGTCTATCAGTCTATCTATCTATCTATGTATTGTCTGTCTATTTATTTATATGTTTAATTATCTATCTATCTATTTATCTTTCTATCTATCTGTCTGTCTATCCTTCTATCTATCTATTTATCTATCTATCTGTCTGTCTATCTATCAGTCAATCTATCTATTTATTTCCCTATCTATCCATCTGTCTATCTATCTATCAATCTCTATATCTATCTAGTTATCTATATATCAATTAATAAATCTATGTATCTATTTATATATCTATCTATATATACATATCTATCTATCTGTCTGTCTGTCTGTCTATCAGTTTACCAATTTATCTTTTTATCTATCTATCAATTGGTCTATCTTTCTATCTCTCAATCTTTTTATCTATCAATATATCTATCTATCAAACTATCTATCTATCTGTCTATCCACTACAATAAAAATCATAAATAGTTATGGAAAATCCATAGCTACATGAGAGTTTTCTGTTGCTAAAATAGAAAAATAATGTATTAACGATGGAATCTTTCTCAAACTAATGTGCTCATCGCAAAAAAGTATTGACGTAAAAATTCCCTAGCTAATTTTATATTTTTCTTGTTAACTTTAATAGTAATTTAGATTAATAATTAATAATTTTCATCTTTATACCCACAGAAACTTTACTAGCCAAATTAGCAAGGGAAAAATTCCTAGTTATTTTTATTCAAAAATCAATTTTTACAAAAAATTGTAATAATTAAATTAAATAATTTATATTTGAATTATTTTTTTATAAAAAATTTGATTACATATTTTTAATATTTTATATTAAATTAAATAAAAATATACACAATAAACCATTTTTTATAATTACCAAAAACAATTTAGTACTAATTATGATACAAATGTTACATGGTTAAAACAAAAACTAAACATATGTATATAATCATTTAAAACTAAATCATCTCTTTCATCAATAACTTGTGCATTTGTGCATGGCTCTCCTGCATGTGTACTCTAATGGAACTTGGAGTGCTATCTGTGACTCCATAAAGTTCATCTACTATTGCATTACTTTCTTCATTTCTTTCATCTTATCATTCACTTTTTTTTTCCTACATACACATCAATTCAAACTTAAATCTATTGAATATCTATATATTTTGATATCTATATACATACATACATATATATATATATATATACTATATATATATATATATATATATATATATATATATCTATATGCATATATATACACACACACACACAGACACACAGACACACATACATATATAAAAATAATACAAGGCAAAATAAAAACAAGAAAATACTTAGTCATATGAAAAAACAAGTAACAAGCAATCTAATACCTGAAAATTTGAGAATTTTTTTTAAAAAAGTTACATGCATAAGCAAATAGTGTGAAGAATGAAGCCAATTGTGATGTCTTTAACTTAAAATATTTTAATTCATCTCTAATTCATGTCATCATAATAAAACTTCTAAATAGGTGTTTTGATCTTCCAACAAGATTTTGAATACCACATAAGCCTAGCGTTAATATTGGCCTATTTTTTTTTGATTGTGGAGGTTTGAGCTAACTTACATGTAGCTCAACTAGTCTCATGACCAAAAAAATCTACTCCTGTGGTTCCACCAACAAAGTAACTACGACATAACCACATGTATCATCAGCTACCTTTTCACATGCAGAACAACCTATTATTACCATATCACTAACATAGATTGAATAGTACCTGAGATAGGAATTTATGTATATGTCCCCTTTGTAGCTGCATCAAACACTGCATATGATAAAGATCACATGTTTAGTAGTGAAGAACCTCGCTAAACTTCTTTCAAACATTGTATATCTATTCCCATTTAAATAAGAAGATTAGCAACATCTCTTGAGCTATTGAGATTGATTTTCAAACATCTCTCAAAATTCATATTCACTATTTCATTAACAAAACAAGTCCACCCATCAAATCTTCAAAAAAAAAGATCAAAGTTTCATTATAATTTGAAATATGCATCCATACATCTTGCAATCTTTAAAAAAAAAACAATCAAATCCTAGCATGCAGTACCAAAATCTTGAAGGCATCCAATAACATCACCAAAGCAATGCATGTGATCCACTGAACTTCTAGTGCTCTACACAAATTGCATACTACATTTAGAAAAAAAGTTTATAATTTCGATTCATAGCATTATACCCCTGTGGTGCCACCAACAAAGCAACTTTGATATAACCACATGCATCATCCGATGTCATTTCACATGCATAACAAGCTATTATTACCATGACACTAATATAGATTGAATAGTACAAGAGACAAAAATATATGCATATGTTCCTCTTTGTAGCTACATCAAACATTGCATATGATAAGAATCACAAGTTTATAGCAGTGAAGAACCTCGCTAAACATCTCTCAAACAATGTATATCTATTCCCCATTAAATAAGAAGATTAGCAACATCTCTCAAGCTCTCGAGATTGATTTCAACATCTCTCAAAATTCATATTCACTGTATCATTAACAAAAACAAGTCCACCCATCAGTACTCACAAAAAATCAAAGTTTCAATATAATTTGAAATATACATGCATACATCTTGCTTCTTATAAAAAACAAACAATTAGAGCCTAGCATGCAGTACTAGAATCTTGATGATGGCCAACAACATCACCAAATCAATGCATGTAGTAACAAATCTTCTTAATAACATGATTAAAAATAATGATTTGTTATCCCTCCGAGGTAGATGATTGTTCTAATCTTCATGCTTCAAAAGGTAGCTGCAACAAAACAACACATATAATAAGCCAACAGAAAGTGGAAGACTTGCTGCATGGGAAGGAAAAACATCATCGAGATGGAGACCAATGTGAGGTTGAAATCCTGTGCAAATAAGCTTCTGGATCATATTAGGTCATTAGAGTTACCCTGTATTTGAACCATGGCACCGATGACCGACCAAATTGCATTCCGATTCTCTTCTCTGAAATTGAAGACTAACAATGATATAAAGATAAAACACACAATTCATGATAATTTTATGGCCAACTTTTTAAAATTAAGGTTTCATGCAATTATAATCACACAAAGACTAAATGTACCATAGCAATACTAGCATTGTACCAAAATACCAGCACTATATTGTGCCAGCTAATTTGGACAATACTGCCATGGACCACCATTTGGTTGTAGATTAGAGGAAACACACCATCACACATCAAATGGCCACACATGCCCAAAATCTTCATGGAACAATAAAACAATGTTAATTTCCAAATCAATAATAAGTTGGAACTATATCGTCACTACCAAATACTAATGCATATTGTCTATTGTCAGCATTACCGATTAAAGGTTCACCACCATACACATAGCTAGCACGACTATTCACATTTATGCTATATAAATCAGGTGGTAGTATGGCATGTGCCATGTGACAGAGTGCACAGTGGATGAGTGTATGGAAAGGTTGTGGTAGTTATATGCATATAGTGTGGCATGATTTGCGAGGCAGTGTGGGCAATGAATGCATGTAGTGTGTTATGGTAGTCTGCAAAATAAATATGCTGAAAAATTAAACAAAATTAATAAAAAATGTTTTAGTGTGTGGGTTAAATTTTGGCTAATAGATATTTTGGTTGCACCAATTTGTGTGGAAAAGTCCCTAGCTAATGTTTAATAAGATATATACCTTTCTAATAACCTAACTTCAAGACCCAGCAAAATTTATCAATAGAGTTAATCTATTCAAATATTTTTG
>JAREIK010012047.1:0-49367 GCA_029783825.1 Sapria himalayana | reverse complement strand
TAGATAGATAGATAAATTGGAAGATAGACATATAGATAGATTGATTGATAGACAAATTGATATTCAGATTGATAGACATTTTGATAGATAGATTAATATTAAGATTGATAGATAGATAGATTTAGAAATTTATGAATGGATAGATAGATAAATATATAAATTTATAGATGGACAGCAGGTAGATAGATGATTGATTGATAGAAAATATATTGACAGATTTATACAAAATATATAGATAGATGGATAGACAAATAATTAGATAGATAGATAAATAGATAGATAGATATATAGATAATTATAATGATAAACTGATAGAGAGATATATAGACAGATAGATAGACTAATAGATAGTTAGACAGATAGATATATATATAGACAGAAAGATTGATATAGTTTATTATACCGATTTATAGCTAGATAGAGAGAGAGAGAGATAGAAAATAAATAGTCAGATAGATAGATAGCTAGACAGATAGACTAACAGATAGATAGATATCTAGATAAATAGATAGACCGATAAAAAGTTAGATTGATAGTGAGTTTGATATTTAGATTTATATACAGATTGATAGATGATAGATAGACCTATTGAGAGATTGATTGTAGATAGATAAATAAACATAAAGTTAGATAGATCGACAGATAGATAGATAGATAGATAGTAAAACAGATAGATATATAGATAGATACACAAATTGATAAACATATAGATAGACAAATAAATAGACTGGTAGAAAGATAGATAAATAGAAATATATATATATATAATAGACATATAGATAGACAGAAAGATAAATAGATAGACAAGTAGACAGACAGATAGATATTTTGATAGATAGATTGATTGATTGAAAAATAGATAGACATGTAGATAGATAGATAGATAGATATATTGAAAGATAGATAGATAGACAGATAGACAGATAGATAGACAAATATATATAAATAGATATACAAATAGATAGACAGATATATAGATTGATTGATTGAAAAATAGATAGCCATGTAGATAGATAGAAAGATAGATAGATAGACATATAGATAGACATATAGATAGATAGACATATATATATATATATATATAAATAGATAGACAAATAGATAGATAGATAGATAAAAAGATAGACAGATAGATAGATTCATAGACAGATAGATAGATAGAAAGATACATAGTTATATAGACAGATAGTAGACACATAGAGATATATATATATATATATATATATATATATAAACAGATAGATAGTTAGATCAATAGATAGTTAGATAGATAGATAGATAGACAGATAGATAGATAGATACATTGATAGATATATAAATAGATAGATAGTTAAACATATAAATATATAGCTGATACTATATTTCCCAAAATTTTACTGGTATAAATCAAAATCATATTACCAAATTTAGCATACAACTTATGTTCTCTCAAAATTTGGAGAACAACTTGTAAATGATTTCTTGTTCTCATTTGGATTAAGAATAGATCAAAATGTCATCTATAAAAATTATAATAAAATGATCTAAATGACTCAAATATTCTATTCATGTGTTATATAAATACTCCTAGCATGTTTGATAATCCAAAAGGCATTACTATAAACTCAAAATGCTTATACTTTTTTAAAATACTATCTTAGGAATGGTAGCCTTCTAACTCTAAACTAGTGATATTTGATATGATGATCTTTTTTGGAAAAGACTCGTGCCCCTTTTATTTGGTCATACAAATCATCAATCCTTGGTCTTAGATAATGATTTCTTATTGTAACTCAATTCCTGTCTATAGTCAATGCATAGTCAAAGAGTCTTATCCTTCATTGCAAATAGAAATGGAGCATCCCAAGCTGAAGTACTGGGTCTTAAGAAATCCTTGTCCAAAAAATATTGTATCTCGACCTTAAATTCTTGTAATTCGATAAGTGTCATTCTATGTGGACTCATATAAATGGTTGATGTACCAGGGTGTAACTCAATACAAAAGTCTACATTTTTGTGTTGGGGTAATCCTGTTAATTTATTTAGAAATATCCTCATATTCACAAACTATATGAGACAGATCCATATTCAGTGTCCCCTATTCTTCTAGGGTTAGACATGCCAACCAACCTATTGGTTATCCATGTTATTTATAATCATATAGTCTCGAGTACAAAATCATGGTTATATACTAGAATAATAACACATGCATCATCTAGTGCGTAGGCAATAATTTTTCTATGATCACAATCAAAAATGACTCTATGTGTTGTCAACTAGTCTATGTCAAAAATTATATCGAGGTCTAATATGTCCATGACCCTAAGGTCTATCATGAGCAGAATCATGGTTATATACTAGAATTCTTGTAATTTGATAAGTACTGGGTCTTAAGAAATCCTTGTCCAAAAAATATTGTATCTCGACCTTAAATTCTTGTAATTCGATAAGTGTCATTCTATGTGGACTCATATAAATGGTTGATGTACCAGGGTGTAAATCAATACAAAAGTCTACATTTTTGTGTTGGGTAATCCTGTTAATTTATTTGGAAAATATCCTCATATTCACAAACTATCTGAGACAGATCCATATTCAGTTTCCCCTATTCTTCTAGGGTTAGACATGCCAACCAACCTATTGGTTATCCATGTTATTTATAATCATATAGTCTCGAGTACAAAATCATGGTTATATACTAGAATAATAACACATGCATCATCTAGTGCGTAGGCAATAATTTTTCTATGATCACAATCAAAAATGACTCTATGTGTTGTTAACTAGTCTATGTCAAAAATTATATCGAGGTCTAATATGTCCATGACCCTAAGGTCTATCATGAGCAGAATCCCTGAGATTTCTTACTCACAATCTTGATATATCTGACTAATTTTCACCTTAGTCCCCAAGAAAGAAGTCACATGCAATGGCTTGTCCAAGTTTCTAACCTTTAATCCCAATTCTTTCAAACATGATGTAGAAATAAATAAATGTGATGCACTAGAATCAAATAAAACATTTGCTCATAAATGAAAAACCAAAAAAAGTACCTTGTATTACATACTGATATATCCTCTCCATCTGTGGTGTATTAAAATAGACATGTTCTTGGGTCCTCAATGTCCCAGCCTATGGGCCCTCTCCTCTTTGGTATGCTTGTGAAGTTGGAGTTATTTGTAGAATACCTCAAGATTACACCTAATTTTTTTGACCCTTACTAGAGAAATGAGGAATAAACTATGTTTACATATTTTTCATTAATGTCTAGGACTATGATGTCTCATAATTTTAGGATCCTATCTTCAATAGGCACTCTCATTTTCAATGTTCAGGTTGATGGTAGTAAAAACAAATTCTATATTCAATTTGGCTAGAACTCCTAGTCTAGCCTTGGCCTTGATAACTACAATATTGTCTCTAAAATCCTCATGAAATAAAAGGTATCTACCACTTTCTAGAAAAATGATAACATACTTTTCTCTTTCCACTAGCACTTCCACTCATCTCACAAATATTTCATGCATCCTCAATCTCTCGCTCGATGACTAAAGTTATCTTAACCATTGAATTCATATATTGGATAAAAAATCCTATGATCTTGCCTTGGATGGACAATTTCTATCCATCTTCAAATTTATGAACCTTAACCACATTAGTGTCCCCATAATAATTTCTAAAATATGCCAACTTGGTGAATTTAGCTATGTAGTCAAGCACTGTAATATTTTCTTGTATAAGTTCAAAGAATTAAAGGGCCTTAGCATGTCTAATTGAAGTTGATAAATATTTCTCCATGAATAGTTCTTGAAATTCATCTCATGTCTTTGACTGTATATTCTCCGAGACCTTGATCCAATCCCACCAAATTTGAGATCACCCTATAGTTGGAAAGCTACTAGCTGGATCTTTGTTACATTGGAAGTGATCTCCATAGCTTCCAAGATTTTTTCAACTTGTCGAAACCAATGATCTTCTACCATTGGGTCCCCTCCTCCCATAAATATTAGAGCATGATATGCTTTGAACCATTATAGATTACTTGACCCTTCTTTTCCTCCAGCCGCACTAGTCTGTGGAACAGTAGCAACTGTGACACCCACAGCCTCTATGAAAGTCGGTTGGTCAAAGATGGGTGGTGATTGATCATCATTTCATGGACGTCCTTTGTGTTCTCATTATTTACTTTCCATCTACATAAGTCAAATAATAATTTAAAAATCATATTCATGTTCTATTATTAGTGCACATGCCAACTAATAATAAACTCTTCATTTTAAAAATATCTTTTCATTTTCTGAACTACTAAGGTTATGTTTCTTTACCCTAGTGTTCCTTCCTTTTTTTTTCCATTTTCCACAATGCATATAATCAATACAATCTAAAACACTCATCATGCCACACACCATTGTATAAATAATAAAAAAACCACTTTATGATGTGATCCCTTCTATGAAATTTTATACCTAGAAATTGACACCAAGGTAATACCTGCATATTAATTTTTTCCGGAGTATTAGATTTTTATATATCTAAACTTTCCTACCACATTATGAAATTTATACTAATTTTGAGCTATAGGTAATAATATATCTAACCTATGATACCATGTTGTGACACCCCAATCCACAGGGAGTCTAATTCATTCCATCACAAAACAAAATATATGTTATAAAATAATTTTTTTTTTCAAATGTAGCTTACATATTTTCTTTTTATTTGCTCAGTGGAATAAAAACATATAATATACAATTAAAGCCACAACCAGCTTCCATCATACATGCGATCCCACATTAGGGCATATCTTGGACCTATACCTGAAAGGGGTCCCACAATGTCATCTATCTTGGGCATATAATATAAAAAATTTTTACATATTTTCAAATGTCATCTATCTTAGACTGTACCTGAAAGGGGTCCCACAATGGAGTGAGCAACTCTCAATAGAGGTAAACCCCTACAAGGCTACTCCCCATCTAAGTACATGTAAAAATATAATTTGTATATATCAATACTCAGTCAAGTATAATATTTAATGCAATAATGGATGAAATGTTTATATGCCGATATCATGAGTTGTACCGACCCCCTCACACAAGCTGAAGCTAAGTGTAACATATTATATTTATATATATATATATATATGTAGATATATATAATATATATTGGACATACTTCGAAAAATATGGAACTTCTCCAAAAAACTATATTAGACATTCTCCTGAAAAAATATTTTTCCATTTTATATTCTATGATATGTATTAGACATTCTCCAAAGAATATCATATAACTAAGTCTGGACGTTGTCCCACTTCGAGTTCGCATAATAATATTAGACATTTTCTAAAAATTACCACGTAACTTAGTTTGGACATTGTCCCAATTTTAGTTTGCATAATTAATATCTATTATATCTTTATATATGTATACCATGCATCCACTCATTTATTTGGGATGTTCCCGTGCATATGAAATGCAAATATATCATTTATGATTAAACCATGTTCCAAGCATATTTATAACTATCCAAATACAATTCACACTGCAATATATTTTACTAAATAAAATACAAAAATTTTCACCCTTTAACCATTCATAATTAAATTTATAAATAGTTTGAATTTATAATAAATGATAATCATTTATGGCCCTTAAATAGAAAGAAATTCTAATAGGAGAAATCCACTACTTTTTGGAATATTTCTTATAAACTTTAGAAATTTGATATCAATTTGAAGCTTCGTCGCATAGAGCAACTATATTCTTGGACTATTCTGTCCCGACTCAGGAATAATCATATATTTAAGAAGAAAATTAATGAATCATTTTTTTTCTCTGTGCTGCATTTCATACCGACTTTCTTTTTTTCCCGTCTCCTCATATTATTAATTCCCATCTATTTTTTTATAATTATTACTATTTTATTAAAATAATAAAAAAATCTTATTTTTTTGCTTTTTTTTCTTGACACAAGGGTTGTGCATGAGGGTAGCCATGTCACTCATGCAGTGGCATGGTCTATTTTTTTTCTTTCTCTTTATTATTATTATAATAAAATAAAAATAAAAAAATAACTAAATTTTACCTTCTTTAGAATTTGATGAAAATTTTCACCATATCTATATTTCCCAAGATAAATTAAATGGCGAAATCTATTTTATTATTAGGGTTCTAAAATTGTTAGGTTATTTTTCCTTATTATAAAGTTATCATTTTGCCCATTTTCTAGAAAAAACAAATTATTTATTTATTTATTTTTTTCTAGATTTTACAAATTGATAGAAAGATAGATAGATATACATATAGATAAATAAATAGTTATGAATATAGATAAATAGATTGATAAATAGATAGATAGATTGATTGATTGATAGACATATAGATCTATAGATAGAAAGACAAATAGACATATAGATAGAGATACATATTGACTTATAAATAGATAGTCAATTAGACTACTAGATAGATAAATAGATAGATAAATAAATAGATAGATAGACATAATAAAATATAAATAGACATATAAAATGATAGATAGATAGATATATAGAAATATTGATAGATAGCCAAATTGACTGATAGACTAATAGATAGATTGACAGATAGATAGATATATAGGTTTATATATAGATAGATAGATAGAGATTTAGATAAATAATTAGGTGGACTTAAGACTGATAGACTAAAAATAAAAAATAGGTAGATAGATAGATATATAGATACAAATATAGATAGATAGATACAGAGATAGACAGACAAATAGACAGAAACATAGACACACAAATAGATTGAGAGAAATACAATCAAATAGATAGACTAACAGAAATATGACTACAAGAAAATGTTCATTTAGTTAGGAAAATTTAGCCATGGATCAATCCCTAGCTAAATTTCGAGGGATTAGCTAGGGAATTGCAAGGGATTTCTAATTTTACATTGAAATGAAATTTTACAATGGATTAGCGATGGAATAGCGATTTAAATTCAGCGCAAAGAAAAACATGAAATTTAGCGACGAATTTAGCAATTGATTTAGCAATGGAATTTCCTAGCTAATTAAATCAAGAATATAGTGACAGAATTAGCAACATAATTTCCCTAGCTAATTTCATCCGAAATATTGTGACTAATTTAGTGACGAATTTCCGTAGCTAATTTAATCTAGAAAATAGCAATGGATCTAGCGATGAAACTTCTCTAGCTATTAAAAATTAGAATATAGCGATGGATTTAGCGACAGGACTTCTATAGCTAATTACATCTGGAATATAATGATGGATTTAGTGATGGAGTTTCCTTAATCAATCTTTAATTATTATTTTTTTTAATTTATTATTTATTTTAATATTTTATTTAATTTTGTTCATTAAATGTATGATATGGTCTATAGATGAGCGATCCTTGAAAGACACATTCTTCTCGTAAAATTATAAAATGACATTATAATTAAATAATTTAAAAAATATAAAAATACAAAAAAAGTATATTAATAAGGACTAAAATAACTATTTTTATGATTATAAATTTTTAAAAAAAATTAATCAAAAAACTTTTCTAAAATTTGTAATTAAGAAACTTAAAATTTTGTATTAAAGTAATATTAAATAATTAATTCTATAATTATAATAATTTTTAAAGATATTTTAAAAATTAAATGAATATACATTAAAATTTCTACTAATATATAGGTAAAATAATTCATTGTATGATTAAATAGAAAATATTTTCAAAAATATCTGAATTGCTGAATAAACTAGTAAATAGTAATATTATTATAAGTATAAAAAAAATATTATGATTATCGAAAAATTTTTAAAAAATAATTAATACAAAATTTAAAAATCTTGAAATATAATAAAAATTTAAATTTTTTCATTAAATTAAAAAGAAAATAAATTATTATTTAAAAATAAATACATAGATGTTTGCCCCTACTAAAATTTATAAGAATTAAACAATTGAGTAATATTTTTACTATTAGCATTAATATTCAGTCTTTATTAAAATAATAAATATAACTTTTTTTAATTATCTTCTCTCTTTAAGTAATTTTTAGAATTTTAAAAATTATAAATGATATCAAATAATATGAAATTTTAGGCCTTTAAAATTATTGTATATTATGTTTATAAAAATTAATATCAATTCTTAAAAATTTATAACCATAAATATATATATTTATATATTTTTTAACATAATGAGTATTTTATAACTCTTAAGAGAGTGTCTAAAAGACAAATCATCTTTTCATGTATGTCTTTTTATATGAAGTTTGTAAATTTTGTAGCTATTTGATTTTTTTGTTATAAGGCTAAACATATATTTTTTGAAATTGTTTATATATTTATTGTTTAATTAATTTTATAATAAAAAATTGTAAGGTGTTTGTTTCTCATGTTTACCTTGCTACACACACATGAATTTTTGAAAATATATTGATAATAAATAAAAAAAATGAGTCTTTATGTATTTTATATATTTATTGTTTATTTAATGTTTATATAATGAAAAATTTAAATATTTTGGTAATTTAGTCACTTTTTGTCGAGCCTCGAGAGACAACTCTAACAAGTGCCTAAGTTCTCCATAGTCCACCTCTATCTCTCGACACCGATTCATCAAAACCTAATCAAAGAGTAAGTGAGAATTTCTTATTGATTTGAGGTACATTTTCTACCATCATTCTTCATCGATTATCTTAATGCACGAGTGTGTGTTTTGATTCTGTTATTTTTTATTTCAAAATTTTTCTTCATTAATCACCATGGTATGCTTGGATTGCTTATATAGATTGATTCGTATACATACTTCATGCATGTGTGATATAATGCGTTCTCATTGTATGGAAGTTGATGGTGCACAGTTGGTATGCTGACTTGATTTCCATGTTTTTGTCCACTCGACAATCTTGTGATTTTCGATGTTAATCACAACATGGTGTTGGTGTTTGTGGTGAGCAGTGTGTATATACCAAATATTTAATTTTTAAATAATAAATTATGTAAATATGATGATCCCAAGAGTAATAACACATAAATATATAAGTGTATTTTACTATATCTATAACTATAAAAACAGTAAACATAAACATAACTATATATAAAAATAACAACATATATTTAATATACATATATATATAGATATATAACTATATATAAATGCATTTAAAAATATGTATATCAACATATTACTATATATAAATGTATTTATCTACATCTATAGCTATACATAGCCTTATGTCTAAATATATATAATTACATGAAAAACTATATATAACTACATCTACAACATGTATAACTACATGCTTTAGAAATTTAATATCCATTGATATCATTAATCTTATTCATACATGCTTTATTTGGATATTGTATAAATCTTTATTATTTTCCCATATATTTTAGGAACTTAAATTTAATTTTTTCAACCTTAAATGTATTTTTATTGTATTTTTATATGTTTGTATAAATCATTATTATTTAATGTGTTTAGGGTTTGTATTTTTGTTTCACTTAATATCATTTAACTAAAATTGATTTCAAATAAAATGTTCATTTGTTAAAATTCATGTTGTAAATTTCAAAACAAATAACAATATGTTTATGTAATAAATATTACAAAAATTTCAAATATATTTATGTGATGTAGTTTCAATTTACAAAGATAAAACATTAAAAATAAAATTTATTTACAAAATAAAATTTGCACCTCATAATATGCAATATGTTATATTATTATAAATAAATAATGTTTGAAATGTATCTATTAATTACAAAAAAAAATCATTGTCATGTATTCAATTTGAAAGAAAAAATTTTAAAATAATTTTTTAAAAAAACAAATTCATAAATTTATATGGTCATTTATATATTTTGAATAAAATAAAATAAAATAATTACTTGTAGAAAAAGTTACTCATATATTTATATGGTAATCTGTTTTGTTTGAACATAATTAAAGAAATAATTGATTTTTAAAAAACATTAAAGGCATGTATTTATATGCATTGCATTATATTTGTTTGAATATTAAAGTTTCTAAAAATTTAGTAATAACAATAGGTATAAATTTATCATAGACATTAATATTTTAATAAAAAATCATATAGAAAAACAAAACCAATATTATCTATTTATGAACTATATTTTCATTTTTTCATAATTGTAAAAACAAAATAATTTATAAATATGCCAACTTCATTTATATGAGTATAATGATAGTTATTTTAATATAAATATTAAAAAAACAACTATTTAAATAAAATAGAAGCTCATATATTTAATTCATAATTTAATTTTACACCTGAATATTCTTCACACACAGACATGCATACACACATACATGCACGCATACACACACGCACACACGCATACACACACGCACACACGCATACACACACGCACACACGCATACACACACGCACGCACGCATGCATGCACACACACACACACACACACATACATATTTGTTTTAAATATAAAAAATTTACAATATTTTATAAATTGTGCATAATATATAATATTTAATTTTAATTAAATTTTCAAAATCAAAAAATTTTAAATACATTTACACACCCACACACACACACAAATATATATATATAATAGTTTCATGTGTAACTTTAAAAATACATTATGTATATAGGTATATGTGTGTGTTTGTGTGGGTGTACAGTAGTATATGCATGCATACAAGTATATACACACTACTTTGAAAATGTTAGATACATGTGCGAATATATAAAAAGTACAAAAATGCATATGCTGATATATAATGTATATTAATGTATATGGATGTATAAATGTGTGTGTGTGTGAGGTAGTGTATATGCACATATATATTTATGCATATATATATATATATGTAAATATCAACATTAATTTTGAGAAGAAAAATACTTGAGCACATAAATATTAACATGTTCTACAAATTCGTGAGAGCAGGAGCAAAAAGTGATATTATGGTAAAATACTACTAATCTCCCATCTATATCACTTTGCCTCAAAATTTGATCATAGTACTACTTGCAATGATAGTGTTCATTCAATACTACATACCATGAAGTTACATTTACATCCGGTACATTAATTTGTTCAAAAAAAAACTATCTAATATCTTCTTCGACAACTCTTTTATCTTCTTTTTCTAGCCTTAAAAAGCTATTTTCAAAATTTTATCTTCTTTTTCTAGGCATGACATCTTTCTTTTCTATGAGATATTTGATTATAGAATATTTAGCATATTGCATGACTTTGGTTCCCACTAATTATGATATTAACTTGCCAGAAGAAAAGATTGTTGATACAAGTTCTTTCTCTATAGTGGTGTAATTAAATTGGGCATTTGAGAGTGTGTTGTTATAATAGTATATGATAACTATTTATAAATATTTGTATAATTTATATAAAACTCTTCGTAATTATATTTAACTATATTAGTAACTATGTAAACTATTTTTATAACTATATTAATAACTATATATAACAATTTTTTTAACAATATAATATTTTATAACTATATGTGTATAACTATATATAAATATTGTATAACTATGTAATACTCTATATAATTAAATATAATTATATTTGTATCTATGTATACATATATGTATTCATATAATTAAATCTATATATTTATTTATAACATTGTATATATTTAAGTATAACTACTATAACTACTTGTATGAATATATCTATATATAATTTTATGTTTAAGTATATATAACTTTATTTTTTATTATATATACTATAGGTTTAAAAACATATAGAGATTGACCTCCCTCTCTGGTAACCATCTCTTGAGGTCTATTGATTCTATTTCTTTCTCTCATCAGATCTCTTTACTGTCATATGACAAATGAATTGGGATTTAGTGGAAGAAATGGGGTTGACGTTCACAAAGCTGTTCAGCAGGCTGTTTGCCAACAAGGAGATGAGGATTTTGATGCAAGGTCTTGATGCTGTCGGTAATACAACCATTCTGTATAAGTTGAAGCTTGGTGAAATTATCACCACAATTCCTACTATAGTCTTCAATGTAGAGACTATTGAAAACAAAAACATCAATTTCACTATGTGGGATGTTGGGGGACAAGACAATATTCACCCTTTCTGGAGGGATTACTTCTAAAATACCTAAGGTCTCTTTTTTTTGGTGGATAGTAATCACAAAGATTGTGTTGTTGAAGTCAGAGATGAGTTGCATAGGATGCTAAACGAGGAAAAGCTTCAAGATGCAGTTTTGCTAGTGTTTGCCAATAAGCAAGATCTTCCCAATGCGATGAATGCAGCTAAAATTACTGACAAGCTAGAAATTCACTCTCTTCACCAATGGCATTGGTACATTTAGAGCACCTATGCTACCTCTGGCGAGGGCCTCTATGAGGGTCTTGATTGGCTTTCAAATTACATTGACAGTAAGTCATAAACAATTTTAGTAGGATGAGACAAACTTTGTTGATATATCCGGACATGGATCTAATCTTTGCCTACTTTGCCTGAATTTTGTTCTGTTATGTGGATGACATCATCTATTTCTAGGGAGATTCAAATTATATTTATATTTATATATTGCATGCCTAAAATGCAATACCACATTTATTTGCTCTGATCTATTATAAACTGAGCTTGTTTGTTTTCTGCTATGTCTTTTTGCCATTGGATCCCAAAGGTATAAGAACATATAACTATAAATAATTATCCTTGACTATATGTATAACTATAAAATATTATACATAAATATATTTAAAAATATAATTAACAACATATATTTAATATACATTTTTATATATTAATATATAAAATTCTATTTTACCATATATAACTATAGATAACTATATGTATACATATATAAAATTATAAGAAAAAATATATATACCTACATGTATAAATATAAATATAATTATATATGTAACTATATGTATAACCACATATAACTAAACTTTAAATAATTAGACCTTATTATATGTATAACTATAAAAGCTTTATACATAACTATATTTAAATATATAATTTATAACTTATATTAAATACACATTTGTTTATATTAATATATAAAAATGTATTTTACTATATCTAAACCTATACATAACTATATGTATAAATATATAAAATTATATGAAAAGATGTATATACCTACATGTATAAATATAAGTACAACCACATGTGTAACTATATGTATAACCACATGTAACTATATTTATTATTACATGTATAACAACATACACCATTATGTTTAACTATATGTGTATAACTATATAACACTCTATATAATTAAATATAACTATATTTGTAACTATGTAGACATATATGTAAATCTATATATTTGTTTATAACTTAGTATACATTTATGTATTACTACTTATAATTACTTGAAGCTATGGATCAATGCAAAACAACATCAGAAATCTAGCATGATTTGGATGAAAGCTATCATGTATTACTTTCTTTTTCCATATAAAACTAATGATTGCTGATAAAATATTCATAAAATTTGAAATTTGTAATCATATCCCAATGTTCCTATAATAATGAGAGTAATATAAGCTCTAATTTGTTTAACAATTTACACCCTCAATTCATTGGGTACACTCATGGAAAGTTACATTAGTTGGTAATGAAATCATACAATTCTCATGAGTTTGCTGTCACTTAAAATGAGGTATTGGATCTATGGATCAATGCAAACTAGCCTCACAAATCATGTATGATTTGAATGATAGTCATCACATACTACTTTCTTTTT
Source organism: Sapria himalayana (assembly GCA_029783825.1). NCBI lineage: Eukaryota > Viridiplantae > Streptophyta > Magnoliopsida > Malpighiales > Rafflesiaceae > Sapria > Sapria himalayana. The sequence continues at coordinate 35,648 of JAREIK010012047.1, read as the reverse complement.
CCTTATTAAACTAATTAATGCTGAAAAAATGTTCATAAAATTTAAATTTGTAATCATATTAGGTTCGCTATTATGTTTCTTTCATGGCTGATTTATGAACTTCTATAGACTATTATGCATTTCTATTTAATATTGCTTATCATCTAGTTTGTGCTTTGTTATTAACTTGATATCCGCATGAAAACATTCATTGAGTATCCAAGTTATTTTACACGTTGAACTTGATTAAGTATATGTACATGTGCACTACAGTGAACATGTACATATATTATATGTACATGTACACTACAGTGTAAATGTACATATTATATGTACATATACATATATACAGGCATATATGTATAAGTATTTACCAGTGTATATATGTACATACTTGTATATATACACTACAGTGTAAATGTACATACATGTACATATATACTGTAGTGTATATGTATACACATATATATGTACATATACACTATAGTGTATATGTACATTTACTGAGTATATATGTACATATAAATACTTGTACATATATACCAGTATATATGTACATACATATATATATATATATACTAGTGTATACATATATACAACTATATATGTATATGTACATATATATCAGTATATATGTACATATATACTATAGTATATATGTACATATATATTACAGTATTATATATTTATGACATTAAGGTTTGCAAAATCATGGCATAGAGTTTTTAGTGAAGTAGAATTTAGCATGGTTTGCATTAAATCAAAATTTTGCAAGGTTTATAGTGATCTAAAACTCTTCATCTGTTATATCTGTTGCTAAACTATATGTGTAAACCTAATATATAAATATTTGTATAACTTTATAAAATTCTATATAATTAAATATAATTATATTTGTAATTATGTATACATATATGTATACATATATGTAAATCAATATATTTGTTTATAACTTTGTATATATTTATGTACAAATACATATAACTACTTGTATGAATATATCTATATAACTATATGTTTAACTATATATAACTATTTATAACTATATACTATATGTATAATAGCATATAAATATAAATAATTGTATCTTACTATATGTATAACTATAAAAACTTTTTACATTTAGATTAGGGATTAATCAGCTATAAAATAAAAAAAAGTAAAATTTATGATTAATTAAAAATTTATTTTAATACCAAGAATAAAATGTATTTTTGTTTTAATGAAATTATGATTATGAAGTATCTGAAGATGATAACTTATTAATCCAAATAAGTTAGAGGTAAGTGATATGTTGGTATGTCGAATATGAGTCTTTATAACTTGTTAAACTACTTAGACATCAATTATTGTTCTACATTTTTTAGAGGATATGAAGAATCTAGATGCAATGAGTTTGTAAAAATTATATAAACTATTTTTCATGATATCTAAAATGTCTCATGATTTGCAGATCTTTACTATGTTTAGTGTATATTAAAGTCTATCGTAATTATGATTGTAAATATTATTTTAGATAGGAAAATCAAATTGCAATCAATACTATTGAAAATTTGTTATGATAGGAAGATTAAAATAATACATAGATGAGTATTCAGAATCAAATTCTTACATTACAACAAAATACATATGATAATGTATATGATAAAATTTAAAGTTGTACAGATCATAACAGTGAGATTGAAAATGATCTTATAATTTTTATCATTTTATGACTTAATGATCTGTTATATTTTTTATGTTTTAGTTTTATTTTGAAAGATTATGTTACCATATTTTATTTTATAAGTATTAATTATAATTATAAATTTAAGAATTTTTTTAATGTTATTTAATTTTTTTAATACATAATTTTAAATTTTCTCTATACTAGATATGTATGTATATATTTTGTATTTACATTATGTAGACATTTATATACACAATAATTTTTATTTATATACAATTTGTATATATATATATATAAATAATATAAGTGTATATACACATTGTATGTACATTCTATATACATTATGTAGATATGTATGTATTTTGTATATTGTAATACATAATAATTATATTATGTTTATGTATAGATACACATAGAAATTAACACATCTATGTTATGTGTATTATATTGATATAATGCTGCCACCATGCTCAGCACTTGCCACCTGCACACACTGTCCGGGGGACATGGCCCACAGGAGCCCAGGGTCTAGGACCTGGGCCCTTGTGAGATGGACCAGGTGCCATGGCCAGGCCCTAATGAGGGCATTCCTAGCTCTCCTGGTTTAGACCCAGGCTATTCTGGATTGGGCACATTTTGGGCAAGGCAATAACCATTCTCATCATAATTGTTGGCAAAGATTTCATGAGAACTATCTAGAGTATCTTAATTTTTTGTTTCTTTGAAGTTTGAGGTGATGAATATATATAATATTCATTATATTTATTGCACTATTTTAATTTTTGTATTTTTTATTTCACTTGTATCTAGTCTAGGTAGTGTAGTGCTTATATTAATGGCATGCTACAAACACTTTTACTTTTGTTCTTTAAAAAATAACATCATGTGTCTTGGGGCAGTCTCCAACATGTTAGCTGAAATGATAGTGGTGATAGCTACATTATCACTTTTATTTCCCCCACTTTGATATCGTGTTCAATAATTAAAATATATGCATTTAGGTACATCATTTCTAATGAAACCAAACCTGTAAAATAGACCAAGTACAAGGCCACACAGAAGAAGAAAAAATGATGAAAATTTATCTTCGAGAGCATGTTAGATTTATAAGGTAGAAAGCATGTTGTTATTGAATTAGATCAAGGTCAATGAAGATTGTATTATTTTGTTTTTTCACGTGTTGTTTTTTTTTGTTTTGCAAAATAAAAATACTGTTTGTCTGGGCATGTACTATTTTGATTTTCACCGGACAACTTTTTTTATTTTCTATTTGGCAATTAGTTTTCGTAAAGTCTGAAGTATGTGCAATTTGTTAATGATACTAGGTTTCTACTTACCATATAGAGTTGGATGTTCTGGTAGTGCAATATTGGGCCTCATGTGCTAGCTTTTGTGGTGTGCTTATCTTTCTTTTCAGAGTCATGTTGTGCATGACATGCACTGCATATGTACATAAACCGAGTATATATGTATAAATATATTTAGTATATACGTACATATATACTGAGTATATACATAGGTATATACCAAGTATGTACAGAAGTGGGTGCATATATTTTTTTGTAGTCATGTATATATTGTCATACAGACACTCCCATTCACACACACACACACACACGTTTGAATATATAATTTCTCGGGCTAGTCTGGTCATCATCGTGCATTGCTTGCTGATGCAGGTCATAAAAGTAATGGATTTTAGACCTTTTCCAAAGCTATGGCATGAAGATATTTCTTATCCATGCCAGCCAGGCAAACAGTGGTTGGTCTTAAATCTCTTAGTAATTGTGTAGATATGCAATTATCACATGGTACAAAGAGTAAGTATGAGGAAATAAGTTTTCTCGTTGTAGGTTCTGCAATGATTTGTTATAATTGTACTTGGTCTTAGGATGATGATGATGATGCTTGTGTAGTGTCGTGTAATTTTATTACATCACAAAAATGTATTCAATCGGAAGGAAAAATGTATCATTACTTGATTTTTACAAGCCACGAGTGCCAAGAGGAATATAAGGTCCTGTTTGGGGAGATGCAGCTTGCCGCCTCATCAAAAACTCGTTCAATCTCAAAACGAGTGGTTGGCAGGGAAGTTCATTAGTCGAGCATCATTGCCTGCCCCACTTTATTATAAGCAGCAGCAGCAAGGTAGCAGCTGGAGTGGAGCAGTAGCAGTGGTAGCAGCAGCGGCGGTAGTTGCAGTAGTAGTGGTAGCAGCAATATCAGTGGCGACGGTGGCAATAGTAGCGGTGGCAGTAGCAGTGGCAATAATAGTGGCGGCATCGGTGGCAGCCACGGCAGTAGTGGTAGTGACAACAGTAGCAGCGGTTGTGGAACTACATCAGCTGTAGCGGTGGTGGCAATAGGTCGTAGTGATGGCAGCGACAACAGTAGTGGTAGTTGCAGCAGCAACAACAGGAGTAGCAGTAGCAGTGGTGGTGACAGTAGTAGTAGTAGTAGCAGTAGTAGCAACGACAGTAGCAGCAACAGCTAGTAGCAAATGCTGTATATACTTATAGATATATGCACATATATTATTGTAGTATTTGTACATATAATACTACAGTATTATATGTACATATATACTAAGTATATATGTACTCAGTATATATGTACATATATACTACAATATTATATATTTATCAAAACATTACTTTTTTTATTTGATTTTTATTTGATTTTATTCGTTGGTTTAAATTTCGTACAAATATGGTACCTCATTGTTCCCCATACGAAGTTTGTATAAGTGAAGGATTTTTTACTAGACATGACACACCGCAACTCGAATAGCTTTGTCATAGTAGAAAGATGGTGATCGGAGGTGCTGAGGAAGAAAAAACAACGTCAATGCATGGATAGATTATACTTTATGCACTGTTCACTACAATAAAAAATCATTTTAGCTAGGGAATTTTAGCTAGGGATCAATCCCTAACTAAATTGTGATGGATTATCTAGGGAATAGCAAAAGATTTATGAATTTCTTTGAAAAAGAAATAGCAACGGATTAGCGACGAAAAATTTTTCGTAAATTCAGTTCAAGAAAAGTGGGGGATCTAGCGACAAAAGATTTTTGTAAATTTCGCTCAAGAAAACAGGGGATTTAGCAAAGGATTTAGCGATAGATTTTTCCTTGCTAATTAAATCCTTGATTTAGTGACAAATTTAGCGACGGATTTTCCCTTGCTAATTAAATCCATGATTTAGCGATGGATTTAGCGATAGATTTTTCCTTGCTAATTAAATCATCAATTTAGCGATGGATTTAGCGATGAATTTTCTCTTGCTAATAAAATTCTCGATTTAGCGATGGATTTAGCGACGGATTTTCCCTTCTAATTAAATCCTTGATTTAGTGATGGATTTAGCGATGAATTTTTCCTTGCTAATTAAATCCTCGATTTAGCGATAGATTTAGCGACGATTTTCCCTTGCTAAATAAATCCTTGATTTAGTGATGGTTTTAGCATCGGATTTATCGATGGATTTTCTCTTGCTAAATAAATTCTTGATTTAGCGATGGATTTAGCAATGGATTTTCCCTCACTAATTAAATCCTTGATTTAGCAATGGATTTAGCTACGCAATTTTTCTAGCTAATTATTAGCGATAGATTTAGCGACAAAATTTTTCTATCTAATTTAAACTCGTCACTAAATAATTATCTAAATTTATTTTTTATTAGTTTTTATACAATTAGAATCGATAATTCTTTTAATATTTATTTTATCAAAATATATGTATTTAGCTAGGGAATTTTCCCTAGCTATTTAGGTTAGTTATAATTTTCGTAGCTAATCTTTAATGATATTTTTTAAGCATTATTTACTTTAATATTTTATATACTTTTTTATATTAAAGGTATGTCATGGTCTATATATGAGCAATTCTTTAATGACACGATCTTCTCATATAAAAATTAAAATATGATATTATAAAAAAAATTAATAAATATATAAATATGAATAAAAATTTATATTAAATATGTCTAATATAACTATTTTTGATTATAATTTAATTAAAATAATATACTTAATTTTATCTGATATATTTATTTATGATATTTAAATATTTGTATTACAAAACATTATATATTTATTATATAATTATAATATTTATAAAATATTTTAATTAATAAATAAATATAAATAAAAATTTCAACTAATAAAAAACTAAAATAAACAATTTTTTGATTAAAAAATTATAAAAATATATGAATAAACGAATAAACAAGTAAATATTTATAAAAATAAAAGTATAAAATAATATTTTTATGATTATAGGAATTTTCAAAAAAATAATGACTAAAAGATTAGAAATTTTTGAATTATAAAAAAAATATTAATTTTTCATAAAATTTATAAAAAAAGTTGTCATTTTAATATTAATATATTTATGTTTTAATTATATCAAAAAAAATTTGATGATTTTAAAAATTAACATTACAGTGTGGTTATTAAATAAACACTTCAAACATTAAAATTTATAATGATTATAAGATTCAAATTATATGCTTTTATAATTATTTCATATTATATTAATAAAAAATAAATTGAATTCTTATAAATTTATAACCATATAATATATAAATATGTGTGTGTGTGTGTGTGTGAATACTTTATTATTATATAATTTTAGTTTATTTATTTATTAAATAATATCATTTATTGTAAATAAAAATCTATTTCTATTATTTTATTTAAATTATTTATTTTTTATAAATTTATTTTAGTGTTATTTTTTTTTGTTTTTTTATAACAGTAAAGTATATATATAAGGTTTCATAAAAAAATGCTAAAAATTTCTCTCTCAAATGATGAAGTAGAGCCGAAACACGAGGGAGCAACCTAGAAATCTATCTCATCTTCATTACCAGGTAATAATTTCATTGTTCTTCTCCTTCGAATGCTATATACATATCTCCTTCTCTCTCAATTTGATTACTACTAGCAGTTTTTGTTTTTATAGAATATTTGAGTATTATTTTTTTTATTTTCCCCCAATTTTGCTTATTTTAGCTTCTATTTTCATTTCACCTACATTATTTTAACTCTACACCATTAATGAAATAAAAAATTTCAGTGCAATCTTTGTTCTTGTACTGTTTAAATATTTAGGGTTTATTGATTTCAAAAATTTTCGTGTAATATTTGTTCTTTTACTGTTTAATTTTATGTATTTTAATATATAAATATATATATATAAATATATATATTAAAAAATCATATTTTAGTACTATTTATTTATTTAAAAAATTAACTTTATTTGAATATTTTTTGTGTAAAAATGAAATTATTACATATAGAAGATTAAAGCTAGCGTGTAGTGGCTTAAAGATCATTTAAAGGAAAATCTAAGAGAATGATATTGTTAAGCATATATATCTTTTAAATATATATATATATATATATATATGTATGTATGTATGTTTATATATATATATATTATTTATTTATTTATATAATGTATATATATGGTTGTGTATATGTGTATGTTTGTATAAATACATTAATAATAAATACATACATATGTTATATGTTTGATATAGATATATATATATATGTGTGTGGGTGGTGTGTGTGTGTGTTTGTGTGGGTGTAGATATATGTAAATATATTTTTATATATAATATTACATACATATGTATGTTTTATGATACTATATATGTAAAAAATGGTGTACACTATTAATGCACACACACCACACACACACACACTCGCACACTCAAACACACCACACATATATACACATGAGTGTGTGGTGTGTTTGGATGCCTGATATAATTAAAACAAAAGGAGTAATTTTAGAAATATTTTCAAAAAATGTGTTATAGAGAAAATAAAATACTATTGATATTATTACAGAAGTACAAAGACATATTAAAAAAAAGAATATAGAAGGCAAAAAAATAGAAGCACAAATGAGGACTTATAAAGAGGAGGATATTTTTACCACAACAAATCATTAAAAAACAAAAAGAAGCATACAAGAAAGAAGAGAAGAAGAAAGCTTACGAACAAAAATACAAAACATTATTCATGAACAGAAACTCAAATCAAATAAATAAAAAAAATAGCAATACAGTTTTTTCTTTTATTTTATAATACTATTATAATTTTATTGACAATCAATTGACTTAAAAGAAAAATCTAATAGCTCAAAAACTAGAGGGAGGATTAGGTAATGGATTTCTTTTAGTATTTAGTATAAATTAAAAATTTCTCAACTCCAATAACTGTCATAGCCTTGCCTAGGCAAGTTATATCAACTCTAATAACTGAAAAGTTATCTCCTATAGATGCAAAACTCTAAAAGTTCGTAAGTCCATTTGAATTTCATAGGACAAGATATATTCAATGAGTAATCCCGTCGGCTTATTGTATAAACTAGTTTTGTGATATTTAACGAATTTTGCAAGTACTTAAAACTTCATTTTTATAATGATTTTAATGCTTTATAGTTTGATTGTACTTTCAACCTCTTCTAAGCTCAATAATGGTCTAAACATACCAACATATCACCATAAAAAAAACAAACATGTTTTATACTCTTATAAACTATGGATATTTAGGATTCAGTGGCTAAGGTAAAAAGAAAAAGCCAAAAATTGAATCACTATAAACATTGAAGTGATAAGAAGATGATGGTAAAACCTTAAGTGATTGCAAGCTCAATGAAGCTTTTAAAAAAGTGAACATACAAAAAATTCTGTTATGGTCTTGAATTTGATAAATCTAATGCATGTTTATATATATAAATAAAATTTATAAACAGATGTTATATATAAGCATTATATATATACATATGTATATTCATTTATATATATATATATATATATATATAACACACACAACACCACACACACACACACATACACACACACACACACACACATTATATAATATGCATATGTAACATATATATAAAACATAAGTTATGTATATGTATATATATATTAATTATATACTATATATATCTATATATCACCATATGTATATATATACATTTGTATATATAGGTATGTATAATTTAATATTATTATTATATATAAAATATAGCCTACATAAAACTATATAAAAAACAATTTTGATAACCTATTATAGAAATCTATATGTACAAGTTTATATGTATGTGTGTGTATATATATACTTGTTTATATATATTTTATTGATAGATGAATATATTTTATATGTATATATATATGCTTATGCATACATATACATATTATACATACATACATACACACACACACCAACACACATATATATTATATATGCTTTAATTTAGCTTTAAATAGTGCACCAAAAATAGAATTATTTTTTTCATTAATTCATGATTTCTAATATACTTTAGAAAAACTAATTTCATTTCTCAAAGAAAACAAAAAATCTCATTTTAATATCATACCTTATAAAATAACGGATCACACTTTTAACAACTTTAAGAAAAAAATTTAAACAAAGATAATTAAAAATTAAAATGACAAATTTTCATTTCGCCCCAATAAAAAAGCTAGGTTCTAATCAAAGTTGCATTTTAATAAAAGCATTCATCCTATTTCAGTAAAATTGCCTAAGAAAATTGTGAAAAACATCTCTTTATGTTTAATAATTTTTCCTTTTTTATTTTAAATAGTTAATTATATGTATTTTATATAAGTTTCCTATATTCTTCTAACAATTTATTATCATTTCTGTTGATTGAATTGTTTATATAGCTAATGCTTATTCTACAACTAGAACTTATGTATTGATGTCTACCTTCTTGAAAAGTATGAGTCCAAGTCCGTAGGGTTTGTCATCATGCCTAATGCTATCCATAGTTGATTCTATGTTACGTAATACCCACACCCCCACACCCAAACCACAATTGAATAGACACCACATGGATATCATCGTCTGGTGCTGACATTTTTCATGCTCCAATTCAAGGAGTAGATGCTTTAAATAACCACAATATGTGAATTACCATTAACGTGGCTTTGGATCTTGTTTGAAAGTTATCCAATTGAACTTTGTTACACCCATTACTAATTGAATGTTTTATCTAGTAGAAGGTTTTCACTAGATAAAAATCAACAAGGAGTTAAAGCACAATCATATTAGTTTTGATGACCATTAATTATGTTTGTATTTTGAATGAAATCTATCATGTGATTTGAAGTGTTATTTACTAGATAATGCCACTTTAATAATCTCAAATATTTTTACTTTAGTTATTTATGTTGCTGAAATAATTATGATAATTTGTGGGTGTATCGTGAAGAAGATTACCCTCGACTAATTGTACACATTGATAAAGAGTTTTGATTTTCCATGGCTTTGGACAATATAAAAAGGTATGATTTTCCATGGCTTTGGACAATATAAAAGGGTATTGATTTTGCATAATAATGACATTGTTAAATGATCTTGATCCCCCATAGTATTTTCATCATAACTTCTCTCACCAACTCTTATTCAGTGGAAATCAACCTAAAATAGCCAAATAATTGTAATCACAATAATAAATTCATTTTAATTATAAATAGTTATTTCATATATAGATTCGAGGTTGGTGGTATGATGTGATGGACTTGGTCCTTAGGTGGCGAGTTTGCATTGTAGGGCTATTTTAGTATCTTCTTAAAATGTATTCACATTAATGATAGCATATATACAAAGGCTTTTATAAATATGTCTTTGATCAGACTTTCTTATATATGTTGAGATACTATATACAAAGCCAATTAATTAAAGAGCACTAGGGGCCCTGGGGCGAGGAAGCCATGCTTTGTTGTTGATGTAATATCGAATAATGTTTTAATAACTTATGTTGGAAGGCTTTATCTTGTTATCCTAACTAAGCTTCATTCTTCAAAACAAAAGGCCAGCCTGCCCATAGGTTATATATATATACATATGTGCAAAATACAATAGACGAAGTATTCTAAATTCCCTTTAAGGCTCATTTGAAGAAGGAAATTTTGTAACATGGGAATAATCTAATCGGGTAAACAAATTTTTATCCTTCCCCTTCCTCCACCTATGTTTTCAAAGAGAAAAGAAAATTGGTCAGGCCAATGCTTAAGGCTTATAGTTCCTCTTCAATTCTATTTTTTTTATTTGTCATCTTGCATCTTTAATTTGACATTCAACTATGCAAATAAATATGTGCGGCAACTCTCTATGTTATTTCAACTAGTTAAACAAACTTTCAAGGAAATGAGCCTATTCGTCTCTATCCCATTAGGCTTAAACATTGGATCAATGTTCCATCTATCATCATTGTTCTCGATTGCTCCTCTCCCTTGCAAATAAATAGTTAGGGCATTCTTAAGGATATCCTACGTTCAAAATAAATCGATTGAGCTTTCAGCATCACACCACTTAACATAGAAAAACAAATATTCTACTAAAGATCGTAGAGCTCATTATTGTCACCCTAGCAAAAAAATATTGCAACAAATATCTATGAGCACCCTAGCAAGAATTGCATGCAATTATTGTCACACTTCTCATTTAAACAAAATTTATCTATGAGCAACCTTTACTTCTCTTAATTAGCTTGTTTAGGAATGTGCTTGGCTGTATAATATAGACAGCCCCATATCTGGCATTGGAGGAAGCACATGGCATGGAAAGCAAGGCATCCCTAAGAATTATATCTCATTGGGGTCCGACTAGTCTTTAACAGTGTGAAAAATGAGGGGAGATGACTTTTTTTAAACGATAAAAGGTAAAGTGGCATATCAGAATTTTCTTATTCAAGCAAAGATATGAATATAGATATCATAGGATATTTAAGGCTAATGCCTTATCTTAATAATAATAAAAAAGGATATCTTTTAGCTAGGTTGATTATTGAAGACTTTTCTTAGTAATTCTATCTCAATGCACTTGGGCACGTTATTACTTGGGCATTAGTTACTATGAAACTCAACCATAATCCTGATCGAATTAGAGTGGCATATGTGTTTCTCTTTTATCTATGCATTTTTTTTTCATTTGAGAAATCATGTTTATAGATGGCTAACTAAGCTATTTCTTTTATGTTGTTATTTCTTAGCTTCACTCTAGTCTCCCTTAGGCAACTTTCATTATCTTCAGAAACTCAATCCTAGCTTGCTCACGTTGATGCTTGGTTTTTCTTTTTTTTTAGTTTTATTCACTAGCCTTTACATTCTCCTCTCTAATATTATGCATGTTGTATATATATATATATATATATATATATATATATATATATATATATATATGATGTATATATGTTGCTTTTCTTGTCTATGTTTTTTTCCCTGCATTATAATCATAGTTGTTAGCTCATAAAATATATCATATATCATTTTTCTATTTTTCTCTATTATGTATTATATCGTATCATGTAACATAAGTTTTTTCACGTTGTAAAAAATATTTAAAAAAATATATTTGTATAAATGTATATTAAAAGTATGAATTATAGTATATGATAATAAAATGCAACCTTTTGTATAAGATTATTTTGCTTATTTTTTATGATTGTTTTTTAATTCTTTTGTGTATTTGAATAATTAATATAATAAATTCTTTAACAATAAAAATTAAATTGATTTTTTTTTAATTATAGAAAATAGTTGAGAATTTATGTATTGTTCTATCATAGTATCACATGTCATATCATGTTTGGCATATATATTGTAAGATATGTTTTAAAATAAGATATAAATTATGAAACCTATTAATTTTCATAAAAAAATATATGTTGTATTATTGTATCATTTCTTGTATCACAAGTTTCAAACAACTATGATCATAATTATTTGGTATTTTTTTTTCTATCTATGATGTTAATTTGGTGATGACATGATGCATTTTTTTTCATTGATTTAGAATATCAATAAATATCAATCATGGGTGTGATTTTTTAGTTAATGAATATTGTTTTAATAGGATCAGTATCATCGTCATCAATATGTTTGTTTCTTTTGTGTTATTAACATTATCAACCATATATAACATAGTACGTATAATAATTTATTATTTTGTAGTAGTAGTTCATACTAATAATTAGGACTGCTAATGATATGAGTCGAGTTCGAGTTCAATTGAGCTCGACTAGAGTTCATGTTCAATTGAGCTCGAGTCAAGGTGTTAATATTTTGAGTTCGAGTTTAATTGAGCTCATTTGTTCATCTTTTGGAAGTAAAAATTGGGTTTTTATTATTACTAGTAAATAAAAATTGAATTTTATTGTTATTTTATGAATTAGAAGATGTATGATAATTTAATAATTCCATTCCATATACTTTCCAAAGAATTTCATAAAAAAGAATCTCATGACTGCCAAGATTTATGCGACACGTTCCCATCTAAGTCATGTTGGTTCCTAGAAAATATTCCTCAAGGAATTGAGATAAATATTGATTTTAAATTGAGAATATAGAGGCGAAATGCTTAGTTATAATCATTGTTATAGGAGATTTGATATTCATATACTGCATCAAATAGATAAAGTTTCTATGTTTGACTGTGATAATCAAATAACTAAGCATTCAAATTTGATATATAATGAAAACATAAGCATATTGAAATTGATTGTCATTTCATTAGAAGTAAGATCTAATATAATCTATATGTAAGGTTGATATCGCTTACACTTATTTTTATGATGGCTAATCATATAGTCTCATCAATTTTAATCTTAGCTAGATTTGTCATTTCGATCAATATTGACATTGATAAGTATGTTTGTCATCTTTTTTTCAGCCAACAGGTTTGCTCTGCTATAGAACTATACACACAATCTATCAATTTACATGATCAGAATGTTGTGTATTGGGCCAATCATGCAATTTCCCATGCCAAACTGGAAGAAAATGGGTGTGCTATAGAGGATGTTTCCCAGGCTATCAATTGTGATCCTTACTATTCCAAGGCACATAATGCATCATGAGTCTGCTATGTATACTTTTCTTCTTCTTCCTCCTAACATTTATCCGAAATTATAGGGTTATTACAGATGAGGTGTTGCATATCTTGCCATGGGGAATCACAAAGAAGCATTGAAGGACTTTCAGCAAGTTCCAATCATATCAATAAGCTTGGTTCACAAACTTCATTCATCTTTAATCATAACTTCTATGATGAACATGAATCAGGTTAAAAAATTTTTCCCAATAGATCGAGATGCTGCCTAGAAGTTTGAAGAGTGTAAGAAGTTAGTATTGAAGCTCAAGTTTGAAAGAGGCATAGCCGTGCCCGGATCTGCATGGAAGTCTGTAGAAGATTCAATTGATTTTCATTCTATGGAATCACCTAACCTATATGAGCTACTCATAGTCTTTTGTTTTTTATTTATAGGCTTGGATTTCTCTTATATTGTAGTTACAATACAATTAAATATCGTTTGTCCTTATATTACAAGTTGTGACTTGGTGTGATGGTAAATATCTTTCTCCAAAGATAATAGGCCTTGAGTTCGAGATATCAAACTTTATTAGATCCTGTGTCAATTAGGAACCTCATGTGCTAGGTATGGTCATTATCATCATACTTATATTGTAGGTCCTTATATATTTTCTAAAAGATTAGTTATTTTTGTAATCTTTTTGCCCAAATATATTTTATTTTGAAATTTTTATTAGATTTAGTGAGATGAAGTTTATGTTTTATTGCATATTTAATAATCTAGGTTTTGCGTGCTTTTGTATACAAACTATGATGAAAATTATTGTTCTAGGCCAAGAATAAAATATAATATATTAACTTTTATTTTGAATTATTATAGTTTTTGTTAAACTTGAATTTTTTGTGTGTTTTAATGATGTTATTTTTGAGATTTATTGCCTAGTGAGATGAGACCTAATACTTAACGATAAATTGATGGTCAAAAAATAATCAATATGAAAAATGTTGATATTAATAATTTTATCTCCTAATTTTCTAGCTGTATTGTTTATACGAGTCCACTCAAAAAATTAAGTTTTATTCTTATCTTTACTTTTATTCTTTATTTTTAAAATTCCAGTTTAGTTTTTAAAGAGCCTACATCGCAAGATTTTCCTAAAATGTGATATATAAAGTAAGGTGCATTTTATATTGCATATAATTTTATATAAAAACTTGAATATCTTGGATTTTATTTTGTAAGCTGTGGCAGTGAAGGCACCGACAGCAATGGCAGCGGCGGCGGCACCGGCAGCGGTGGCAGCAGGCAGCGGTGGTAGTGGCGGCAGCACCTACAGCACCGGTAGAGTGGCAGAGGTGGTAGTTATAGCACCACCATCTATAGAGGCATTAACAGCAGTAGCACCAGCAGCAGCGGTAGGGGTAGCGACAGTAGTAGCGACGGAGGGAGCAACAACAACGGCAACAAATATGGTATATACATACGTATATAGTCAGTATTTACGTACATATAATACGTTAGTATTTTATGTACATATATACTGAGTATATATGCACTCAGAATATATGTACGCATATTACTGTAGTTTATATGTACATATACTATAGTAATATATATACGAGCGAAATGCTAGTATATATGTACATATTTACTACGGTAATATATATTTATCAAAACATAATTTTTTTATTTATTTTGATTTGATAGATTGGTTTAAATTTCTTACAAATATGGTACCGTATTGTTTCCCATACGAAGCTTGTATAAGTGAAGGGATTTTTCAACAGACATGACCAACTATGACTCGGACAGCTTTTTCACCATAGAAAGTTGCTGATCAAAGGAGCAGAGGGAGAGAAAGTAACGTCAATGCATGGATTGATTATACTGTATGCATAGTCGGTGGGTATATTGATTAATAAGATGTAACATATTTTTTGTTACTTTTTTGTTTTAGTTATTTAAAATATTGTATTAGAATAAGTTATTATATGAATTTTTTTTGTTTAATTTAAAAATTTTTGTTATAGTTACTTTTTTTATAAAATTTACTTTAAAAATATTAAATTATTTAATAAAATTTTTGTTTAAACTGTATGACAATCAATTTTTATTTGTGTTTTTTCAAGTATATATTAACTATTTATATATATATGTGAATATGTTTGTCTTTCTCCGAATTTTTTGGGTTGTGTTTTAGCCTATTATAGGTATGTAAAAGCCTATTATCAGTATCGATAGCCGCATCAGCGGTGGTGGAAGGGGAGGTAGCGGCAACATTAGTGGCGGCATTGGCATCGGCGACAGCACCAGCTGCAGTGGCAGCAACGACAATGGCGGTAGCAGAGGTTGCACCGGCAGCAATGGTAGCAGAGGTAGCACAAGCAGCAACCACGGAAGAAGCTGCACCAGTAGCGATGGCTGTCACTGGCACCGGCCATAGCAGCAGTGGCAACAGTGGCAGGGGTTACAGTGATAGGGGAGCAGCAGGAAAGACAACAAATACGGTATATACGTACATATAATTCTGCATTATTTTATGTGCATATATACTGAGTATATATGTACTCAGTATATATGTACGCATAATACTACAATGGCAGCAGTGGTAGGAGCGGCAGCAATAACAGCAATGGCAGTAGTGGCAGGAGAGACAATGAGAGCAGTAGCAACAGTACCAAATACGAATAAAGTCAGTATATAAGTACATATAATACTGTAATATTTTATGTACGTATATACTGAGTATATGTGTGCTCAGTTTATATGTACACTTAATACTATTGTTTATATGTACATATACTATAATAATATATGTACAAGTGAATTGCTAGTATATATTTACATATATACTGCAAAATTATATATGTATCAAAACATAACTTTTTTTTAATAGAGTGGTTTAATTTTCTTACAGATATGATACTGCATTGTTCCTCATACAAAGCTTCTATAAGTGATTGGATTTTTCAGTAGACATTACATACCATGACTCGGACAACTTTGTTGTAGTAGAAAAATGATGATGGGAGGAGTAGAGGGAGAGAAAGCAACATCAATGAATGGATATATTATACTTTATGCAATGTTGGTAGATACATTGATGAATAAAAATAAAAGTTTGTTATTTTTTGTTTCAATTATGTAAAATATTGAATTTGAATAAGATATTAATGATTTTATTCTTTGTTTATTATAAATTATTTATAGTTTCAATTTTTATTCAATATGATTTAAAAATAATAACTTATTTAAATAAAAAATTTTAAAATTTTTTAATTCTGCAAATATTTTGAAATTAAAATAGATAGGGAAAATTCCCTTGCTAAATTAGCGAGGGGGAAATCCCTCGCTAATTTAGAGATGGAAATTTCCCTAGCTATTTTGCTAGGAAAATATTATAATTAGCGACGGAAATTCCGTCGCTAATTTTCTAATGCTAAGGACTTTAGCTAGGGATTCAGGCATCGTTATTTTTGTTTAGCGATGGAATATTTCGTTTATCTTGCTATTTTAGCAACAATTTTTTCTATTTTATCAAGAGAATTTTCCTTTGCTAATTTTTTAGCTATGCAAAATTTCGTAGCTAAAATTTAGTAAGAAGCACTTTAGAAAGGCACACGATCCATTGGTATTCCGTCGCTATTTACCATTTAGCGATATGAATTTCTCATATAGCTAGTGAATTGTCCCTAGCTATATGAGATTTTTCTTGTAGTGGTTGGTAGATACATTGATGAATAAGATGTAATAAAATTTTGTTATGTTTTTATTTTAATTATGTAAGATAAGGGTTGCTTAGATTGTAGTTATTCAAAATTATTATTCAAATAATTTTTTCATCATTTTGTTTTGCTCATTAGCATGGTGGAGTGCTCCATTTTTTTATGTTCAAGTTTCTTATTGATTTGTTCAGGAATACTGCTACAGACGATCAGCCTCAATTTCATCTGCTAGTACTTTTATTAGCTTGTCAGCTTAGTCATGGTTGGGAAGAGCAACCTCTTATAAGCCTTGGGACTGAGAGAGAGTTCTGGTTGCGGGGAGGCAAGATGTTAACTTTGATGCTCCATGCTTGGCTCATGGCTCATCTTCCAGGGTTTTCTCTAAGTGTTTTCAGAGATATTTTCCAAAATTTAAATAATCTTAGTATTTCTTATTTATGTTGATAGTGAATTTTGTGCCATCTTTGTGAAGTATAGATGGGATAATACTAATTTGTCATAGTTTTGTGTCATCTGAGGCTATGTGATTTTATATATATATATATATATATATGTACATATATACTGAGTATATACGTTTGTATATACTGAGTCCATATATACTGCAGTATTATATGTACATATATACTCTGTATATACATACATATATATTCAGTATATAGGTGCATATAAACTGAGTATATACGTGCATATATACTTGGTATATATGTACATATAAACTCGGTATATACGTACGTATATATTCGGTATTTACGTACTATAAACTCAGTATATACGTACGTATATACTGAGTATTATACAAATGTATATGTATATACGTACGTATATACTACAGCATATACATATGTATATACTTTAGTATATGTACAGATAATACTACAGTATTATATGTACATATATACTCAGTATCTACATACATTTATACTCAGTATATATGTGCATATAAACTCACTATATACGTGCATATATACTCGGTATATACGTACATATATACTAGGTATATACATATATACTCGGTATATACGTACAATATACTCGGTATGTAAGTACTATATACTTGGTATATACTTACTATATTTTCTGTATATAAGTACTATATACTCTTTATATACGTAAATATATACTCGGTATATACATAGGTATACTTGGTATATACGTATATATATACTTAGTATATACGCACATATATATTACAATATATATGTACGTATATACTGAGTATATACGTACATATATACTACAGTATATGTACATATAATACTATAGTATTAAATGTACGTATATACCGAGTATATATGTACTCTGTATATACGTATATATAATACTATAGTATATATGTAGATATACTACAGTAATATATGTAACGTGTGAAATGCTAGTATATATGTACATATAGACTACAGTATATATGTACATATATACTGCAGTATTATATATTTATCTTAATATAACTTTTATTTATTTATTTATTTTGATTTTATTGGCTGCTTTAAATTTTGTACAGATATGACACCGCATTATTCCCCATATGAATCTTGTATAAGTGAAGAATCAAGACTTGGACAGATTTGTCACAGTAGAAAGATGGTGATCGGAGGAGCAGAAAGAAAGAAATAAACATCAATGGATGGATAGATTATATATTATGCATTCTAGGTAGATACATTGATGAATAAAATGAAATACAATTTTGTTATGTTTTTGTTTGAATTATGTAAATTATTGAATTAGAATAATTAATTAAATGATATTATTTTTTGTTAATTTTAAATTATTATGTATAGTTTCAATTTTAAATTCAATTTAATATAAAAATATTAAATTATTTATATAAATATTTTGAAAAATAAAAAAAAATTCCCTTGCTAATTTAGCTAGGGAAATTATTATTTTACCTAGAGATATTTCCGTCTAGAGGTGTCAAACGGGCCGGCCCAGCACGGCACGGCCCGTTTTTCACGTGCCCAGCCGTGCTACCGTGCCGTGCCGGGCCCGGCACGGCACGGTTTTTTAAATTCGGGCAAGGCACGGCCCGCGGGCACGGCAAGGCCGTGCCGTGCCGTGCCGGCCCGCTCGGGCACGGGCGCCCGGCAAGGCAGGGCAGGCGGGGCGGGCGGGTCGGGTCTGTTTGGACCCGACCCGCGGTCTTTTTACCGGGGGGGGCCCGGTTGGGTCACGAGTCACGACTCAGTGAGTCGTGACCGTGAGTCGTGACTCGTGAGTCGCGACTCACGACTCAGGACGCAGGCACGCGGGCCGGCGTGCCGTGCCAAGGCACGGCCCGGCACGTGGTTTGTTCGCCCGGGCCCGGGCACGTTTTTTTATCGTGCCGGGCCGGCCCAGGCACGGCCGAACCGTGCCGTGCCTCGTGCTGGGCCGGGCCGGCCCGGCCCGTTTGACACCTCTAATTCTGTCGCTAAAACTTTAGCTAGGGGCTATTTCCCTTGTTTAATTTTTAGTGACGAACAATTTAGATTGGGAAAGTTTCCATCGTTATATAAGTTTAGCGACTAAAAAGCCCCATTTAGCTAGGGAAGTTTCCCTTGCTAATTTAGCCAGGGAATTTACCATTGCAAATTTAGCTAGGATAATTAATATTTTAACTAGGATTTCTATCCCTCGCTAATTTTTAGCGAAAATCAGTAAAGATTGGGAATGATTTCATCGTTAATCCGTCGCTATATCCCATTTAATGATTGAAAACCCTCATTTAGCTAGGGAATTTTCCCTAGCTATTTGGGATTTTTTTGTAGTGTACATGAAGATATATAGGTAGATATATAAAAATATATACAAATAGATATATATATATATATATATATATATATATAGATATAGATATATATATATATAATATAAAAAGAAATAGATATTGAGAGAAAGATAAATAGATAGATAAATAGATAAATAAACAACTATAGAGATAGATAGATAGATAAATAAATAGACATATATAGAATAAGAGATTGTCATATATGAAGATAGATAGATAAACAGATAGATAGATAGACAGATAGATAGACAAATAAATAGATAGACAGATAGATAGACAAATAAATAGATAGATAGATAGACATATAGATAGATAGATAAACAAATAGACAAATAGACAAATATACAAAAACAAAGATACATAGATAAATAGATAGATTGACAGATGGATAAACAAATAGATTGATATATATATATATTGATAGATTAATAGATATATATAATGATAGAAAGATAGATAAAAAGATAGACATATAGACAAATAGACAGATTGATAGATAGACAGATAGATTGATAGATATATAGATAGATATATATACAGACAGACAGACAGATAGATAGATAGACAGATAGACAGATAGATAGATAGACAAATATAAAGTTAGATAGATAGACAGATAGACAGATAAATAGATATACAAATATATATACAAATAGATATATAGACGTAGAGACGAATAGATAAATAGGCATTTAAACTTATAGATATTTAGTAAATTAGATAGCTAGATAGATAGACAAATAGATAGGCAAATAGATATATTGATAGATAGACATATAGAAAGATACATAGACATATTCAAAAATTTATAGATAGACATACAAAAAGATTGATAAATTGACAAATAGATAGATAGACAAATAGATAGGTAGATAGTTAGATATATAGATAGATACACAATTAGATAGATACTTAGATAGACTTATAGACACATAGATTCACAAACAGACATATAGATAGATAGTTATATTGATAGATAGATAGAGAGATAGACATACAGACACTTAAAAAGAAAAATAGTTTGATAGTTAGACATATAGATTGATAGACTAACAGAAAGACATACATATAGATAGGCATATATATAGAAATATATTCAAATAGAAATATAAATATAACGATAGATAGATATATACATATATATATATATATATAGATTGAGAAATAGTTAGTTAAACTGATAAAGATAAATCGATAGATATACAAAAAGAAAAATAGATAGATAGTCAGATAGACAAATAAACAGATTGTAGATAAATATATACATAGATAGACATTTGATAGATAGACATTTGATAGATAGACTAGTAGACAGATAGATAAATAGACATATAGATAGATGGACATATAAATAGATAGATTGATAGGCATATAGACAGATAGAGATATAGACTAATAGAATGATATATTCATAGATTATTACATAAATGGATTATTAGACATATAGACATATAGAATAAATAGACAGAATTAAAGATAGACATATAGACAGACAGACAGATTGATTGATTGATAGATAGATAGTTAGATAGATAGACAAATAGACTAATAGATAGATAAACAAATAGACATAGAAATATATACAAATAGATAGATTGATAGATAGATACACTAATAGAGAGATAACAGATAGAATGGTAGTTAAAACTAGATAGATAGATAGACAGATGCATAGATACACAGATAGAAAGATTGATTGATTGATAGATACATAGATATATAGATAGACATATAGAAATATATATATACAGATAGATAAATAGATAGATAGATAGAAAGTCAATTAGTTAGATTGATATATAGCTATAATTTAGACAAAAACACTAATTTGCATATAACTAGATAGATTGTTAGTTAGTTAGATAAAGAGATAGATAGTGAGATTGATAGATAGATATATATACTAATAGATAGAAAGATTGATTGATTGATTGAAAGAGTAAAATACATATAGACTAATAGATAGATAGATAGATACATAAATTGATAAATAAATAAGTAGATAAATAGGTAGATAGATAGACAGATAAATAGAAAAATAGATAGATAAATAAGTAGATAAATAGGTAGATAGAAAGACAGACAGATAGATAAATAGATAGATAAATAATTAGATAAATAGGTAGATAGATAAACAAATAGAAGGATACATAGATAGATATATATATATATATATATAGACAAATCAATAGATAGATAGGAAGAAAGATAGTTAGATTGATAGATAGAATCAAAAATAGATAGATACATAGATAGATCGATATATAGATAGGCTAATAGATAGATAAATAGATAAACAAATAGATATATAGACATATAGACAGATATATAAATAAATATATATACAAATAGAAAATATATAAATAGGTAGATAAATAGATATATAGAAATATAGTCAAGATAGGAAATAGAGAGTTAGATAGATCGACTAATATATTGATAAACAGATTTCAAGATATATAGATATATAGATAGACATTTAAACATATAGATAGAGAGACATATAGGCTTATAAATAAATAGCTAATAGTATATCTTGACTGATAGAAAAATAAACAAATAGATAATTAAATAGATAATTAAAAAGATAGATAGATAGATTATTATACAAATAGAAAGCTATATACACAAAATATTGATAGAAACACATAAAGACAAATATAAAGATATCACTACAAAAAAATGCCCAAATATATAAGAAAATTTCCATAGCTATGTTGGCTTATTCCGTCACTAAAATATAATAGCGATGAAATTATGATGGAAATTATCCCAAGCTAAAGTGCTCGCCACACAAAATTAATGAGAAAAAAAAATTCCCTAAAAACTTTTGAACGACGAAATTTCTTATGCTAATTGTTTTTTCCCTTGCTAATTTTGATTGTACTTAAGATTAGTAATTATTATTGATTGATTGAATATATACAACAAATTCCCTAACTAAATTAGCAAGAGAAAATTCTCTAGCTATTTTCATTTCAAAATTATTTTTACAATTTTATTTTTTTTACAAAAAATTTGATTGCATATTTTTAAATTTTTATTTTAAATTGAATAAAAACTTATACTATAAACCATTTTTTATAATTAACAAAAAGCAAAAGCAGTTCATAAATTTTTCTGATACAATAGTTATATAGTTAAAACAAAAACATAACATATGTATATAATCATTTAAACCTAAATCATCATCTTCATCATTAGCTGGTGCATTTATACTATCCTTTCCTGCATGGTTTCTATACTGGAACTCAGTATGCTATCTAACATGTCAAGGCTGCTAACTGTGACTACATTTAGGACATCTGCTTTTGCATTGCATTTTTAATTTATTTCATCTCATCATTCAATTCTTTCATTTCCTGTATTTCTTCCTTCAAATGAATCTAATATTATTTACAACTATTATTTCTAAATTGCATTCTACCAAACATAACTCATCATTAATGACTTCGAACCAGCATATTACAAACAAAAATTCATTTCAAAAGAAATAGCAATGCATACTTATGTGGATGGTATTTTATATATGGATGCCAATGGTAAATCTTTTTCAGCCTGATGATTGTGCATCACTTGATTCTGTGAAATTTCAAAAAAAGAAATTCTAAAATAAGGCAATGGCATCAAAACCAAACATATTACTACTCCAATGAAGTTCTTGCCGAACAATGAATTTTCAAAACTATTTAATTTATGTTTTATACTTAGATTGCAAACAAACATATTAGGTTTGAGAAGTACATCCAAGGATGATACGACTTGGGTTCGAGATTTTTCAGGTATACCTAGTTTAATTTTTAATAATAATACTATTGAGATATGAATATCACCCAAATTCCAAGCAAAGTGGGAGCCTTGCTCACTAGATATGATTTATACTTGTTTAATAATGAGATATTACCAGATAGCCACCTATTAATATAGGGTGAACATGAACAAATGAGCCACAAAAAAATTAAAAAAAAAACATTGGACAGATTAATTCAAAGTGTGTATCTTAAATTCAAAGGAGCAAGGAACACATACAAGCAATATGAGGAATGAGGGAATAGAAAAACAATCTTGCTTGATGCAACAATAATGGTGAATGAAGTATGAGCAATCAAATTCACGTAAAATGAGTTCCTCCAATCCACTTTTGAATTTTCAGTAGGAAAATTATCCAAAAGCTGAAAAAAAAGAAAAAGACTGAATGGAGAGATTAACAACATACACAACATTAAACATAAAAAATAGTATATCTGTATATTCATGTTTTATAGTTTACATTCGTATTGGCAAATAATTACACTTTAGACAATAACTCACAAATTTACCAAATCTGTAACTTCCCAAGTAATATTTGGCAGCAAGACAAAATCACAATTACCTACCTTCCTCCATAAAGAAATCTTCTATTTCTTTAGTGTTGACACTAAGAGACCAATGGGAAAAAGTTTTTGAGTCAATAGAAACATGTGTCACACTTTTACTCTCCTTAGTTTCACCAAACACACTTGATACTAGAATATCTATTTTGCTCCATCCGTCATTGACATTGCAAGAGGATGACCGACAACCATATTTAACAAAAAAAAAGTAACAAACTTAACAACCTTGAATACCCCACATGCAAATTCTTTGTCGATCTGGTCAGCCTTTTTAACAAGCTTTTCAGGAGTTAGAGAAAAAAGTAATATATACCAACTAGGATTATCACTTTTATTTTGATCATGTATTTATGTAGCATCTACAACATGAACAACATTTTCTCATGAGAGCAAAAACTTTGTTAATCTCATCCACTGACAAATAATGTGTGATCAACCCATTTAACATGATCTCTTTGTTTAGGTACACATCTACCAATGATGGAAGATCTGATTTAGGTTTCCATCCTCCAAGTAGAGATCTCTTCAATGTTCATTCATCAAGAAGAAGAGAATATAGTGATGATATATTTGGTTTCACTTAGGTACTCCTAATGTAACTGTTAGCCACTTCCATCAAAAAAAGACTCAAAAGGCTATGGTGCTCATTCTTGAATCTCCTACACATTCGAAAGTGTAATCTTTTTCTCCATTTGTGATCCTTTCGATGATCTTAAAAATATGGATTAGTCACATTGTGGTTTGGGTGGGTCAAACCTTTGGCTACCTCAAAGCTTACAGACATATTTTGTGTAGCTATGTGGCTGAGTTCACTTTAACAACACATCTAGAGTAGATTACCATGTTGGCAAAGCTTGAGATGGCATAGTAGTGAAACATGAGCTTGCCATTGATAAAGAAGTGAGTCATTTGATTACTATGAATCAAGCCTCATCATTCTAATCTAATGCTTCACATACATTTATTTTGCTTGATTTGTATTTCTAGCAACTCAATTCCAAAGTGGTGATTCCATTGTGATAATGGGAAGTGCAGACGACATAGATCACTTCTCAAATTCATGGGGCTGACTCACCTTCATAAGATATGAATCCAAGTCTATTATATTATAATTCAATCACATCACTCTCATCAAAACACATTTCTAATATAATCAAGCAAAAATACAATCATACAATACAATCAATTATAAATCACACCAGCCAACATCAATCCCATGTGCATTTGTTCTCAACTTTATGTGATCCTTAACCAAGCTTATATGACAGATGGACATGTATAACAATATGAAAATATCTATCTTTCATGTGTTTAATGCAAGTGTAAAGAAATCCAAATATTTTAATAATAATAGAGAGTTGATTCGCCAATGCACAAGGGATTTGAAAATATAACCTTCTGTCACTTATGACCGGTACTTGTAACAAGTTTTAGAGAGTAGATTCGCAATTGCAAGCTCATGGCAGTTAATGCATTTCTTGTCGAGACAGAACTGATCTGAAAATAGAGCAACAGTCATGGAACATAAAAATGCCACTAAACAAATTATGACTAAAATCTGTGTCTCATGTAAGAGATGAATTCTTCTACTGCACATTGGCTTTTGAGTGACTCTGAATATCTGATCAACGTGCCCTGTAACTGAAAGAATTTAAAAACTCAAACCTAGCAAAATAAGATTATGCCATCAATTGAATAGACATGACAAATGATACACAAACCAAATATTAACTTGAAAAGTATTAAGATTCTTATAAACATGATGATACACAAGTAATTAATAGGCAATCGATCAGGTTTTTTTTTTGAAATTTGAGCTTTTAATTTCGTTTTCAGTTGAGAAAATTTGACAAAAACTAGATGAATTAAACACTAACTCATAGATAACTTGTTAGCTCACATAAACAAAGCTAGAGTAGAAAACACTTCCTCAAAATTGATCAAATACATAAATCAATGATTCAAATAGATGATGAAGTTACAGTACATCTTTGGAATCATCACAATGGACTTTATCAACCACCTTGCTAGGGTTTGTTTTGGTTTTTTGTTCAAGAACTATTTCTTTAGCATCATCATCTTTAACATCTGCATCAGGGCAGATGTCGAGGCTATACCATATAGAATTTTATATTTGAGAAGTGAATCCTTTAAGATTATCAAGGTTGAAATTACTCTTCATTAATACAATATGGTAAATTAGCCTAGTTGTTTTCCTTATGTGTTCATCCAGCACAAGATGTGCAGAGGGAGAATCAGAAGAATGGAATTTGATTAGGCTCTTGAGAAAGAAGTATTTACCTCGGGATTGGCTATGACCCTCTCACGAAGCTCCTTTATAATTGGGTGCATCGGGTTAATCTCGAGCACCCATTTGACATGCATGTAGCTCTACTTTCTTGCATCTGATAGAGGGTGTGACTACATGATCACTGATCTTCACATCAACCACCTTCATGCTCTCCAGGACACTCATTCTCCACTTGGTCAGCTCCTTGAACATGGCCTTCACTTTTTTCTCCGTGGTAGTTTTTCTTACTTTTAATCTTTCTTAGTACACATTCTGGAATTTTTTTCCTTAATGTTCCATCAGGTCCTACATCAAATACTCATCAACTAGGTCCATGAAGAAGATGACCTCATATCCTTTCTTCTTGGCTCTTTCTAAAAATGGAGATTCTTCTAGTTGTCCCCTGTTAGTTCATGTTATATAGAACAAGTTGCTTTGCTCCAACTTCATCCTGGAGATATAATTATCCAGAGATGTAAACTTGCCATCTGACTTGGTGCTTTCGAATCATAGAAGTTTTGTCGGACGATTTCTATTTGCATCATCCTCAATTATGTTGATTTTAATGGACTTTCCAAATTCTTTTTAAAACCTTGCATATTGCCCCCTTCCGTTTGCATTGCCAGATGATGAGTTGACATCTGTACCAGCCTGATTGTCATCATCATCAACACTCTCAAATGGATCCTTCACTTCGAGTTTGTTTATCATGTCAAGCATCTTTCTGATTAGCATCTTCTTGATCATTTTCTGGTTGCCATGTTGTAGCAGCATCTCTCGAGAAACATTGAGTGGCACCATATCTGAATCAGCAAGCCCCTTCAAAAAGCTGAGGTATTTAGGCAGCAGTTCATCAAACTCGTCAAAAATGAATACCCATCTCACATACAGCTTCAAGTTGGCATTGTTGGTATTATAAAAACTTTCGTACAGATCATGAAGAGCATTTGGAGGAATAAAAAGAAGAGTCTTGAACTCTACGTCACAATCTATAGCGAAGTGACTCCATGCCATAGGCTTCTCATCGCTGAAATCCTTTGACAAAGTTTGATAGGACTTTTGGAATTCTTCATCTATAACCTCCCTTGGATTTCTAAGCCAAATTGCCTTTACATCATTTAGAAGCTCCCAAACCTGTATGTGGTTTCAGTGATTGTTTTTGTCTTTGGTTTCTCTTTCTCCTCTTCCTCTTCATGATCTTCACCATCCTCATCCTCCATCTTATACATCTCAAATTCCATCTTAGAAATGCTTTCTACAATGGAAAAAAAATCATGTTTGATAATTAAAAATGGTCGGATGAACATAATAGCTTTTTTTATCAATCGCATGCTTGCATCATCATTTTCTTCATTTGACTCATCATCATCTGCAGGAAACTCTACATCAACATATTTGCTTGTCCATAAATTAATTGGTAATTTAATGAATTTAGAATACGTTTTCACCAGTTCCTAAAACCAAAAAGTTGATAGCACACAGAATGGATAATTAGAAACTAGCACACAGGATACACATGAACCTTCAACTTGCTCTCATCAACATATTCCCCAGCTTCATCTTTTAGATGCAATCTAATTTTAGTTCCCCTTCCAAGTTGTTCATTCCACATGTCCTCAGAGATTGAAAATGTTCTATCTGCCTTGGATTCCCATACATGCTTGAAAGACCAACACGAAAAAGTGGAGAGCAATTTTCAAAAGAATTTTAAAGCATGATACATGGCCCTAGATGGCTTATTTATTGACTTCGTTATGTTTGTTAACAACTTCTACATAATCTACAACAAGATACACATGGT
Source organism: Sapria himalayana (assembly GCA_029783825.1). Classification (NCBI taxonomy): domain Eukaryota; kingdom Viridiplantae; phylum Streptophyta; class Magnoliopsida; order Malpighiales; family Rafflesiaceae; genus Sapria; species Sapria himalayana. Next base: position 7,170 of record JAREIK010012047.1, on the reverse strand, counting down.
AGAATCCAATTCCAAATTAGCCAATCAGATTTATATCTCTACTAGTCTACATTTTCTTCACGAATGTTGCCAGTCATTATCCTTCATTATCATCCATAAAAATTTGACAAACTTTGAGAAATTTCTAGTGAATACCTGAAGTTCCTGATTCGGCAATCATCCCTAAGTTCTTGATCAAATCTTCCTTCATCATGCATATGCTAGAATCATGAATATAAAGAATCCTCTTCTCTTTATCCAACTTGATCTGCACTCACACCCAGTTTCAATGTACATCCATTGAAAATCAATTTCCATGAGCTATACAAGCAAGCAAGGAAGCAAACCTGGATCTTGAGCTTGGCATCGTTGCCTTCACCTAAAACATCCCTGTCAGTGAGGGAGAGAAATGTTATTTTGTTTAGCGCCTACATGGGACAACACTTGAATCTGGGAAGCATTACACGAAGGAATACAAAAACAAAATTCCAAAACAATGCTTAAGTTAGAGGCATTAGAAATCAACTCTCTAAAGAAAATATCTTTGTTATTGTAAAAAGAGTTTATGATGATATCCATCAGCCTGGAAACCTTGGCTTGGAACAAGAATTTTTTTGTATTGCCTCGTAGTAGAGATCTATTTAAAATCAACTCCGCTTCCTTAAAACAATGAAGATCATAACCAAGATATCGCTTTTCCACATAAGATTTATGAAAGAAGAATGAATGTAGATATGAAACTTTTCACAACATCAGAATTAGTTGATATGCCTTTTTGCACACAACCAAGTCTATCCTTGACTTTGGGTGGATCAACTGGCATTGACAAATCTACTTCTACATTCGCATGACTCCTACTTGAAAAAAATACAAGTAAATTGAAGTCGAATAGTCCCGTGACTAGAATCAAGTAATCAACAAGTAGGAGTTCCAATTGGAATGCACAAAAAATAAATTGCTTTGATCAGCAGCCAGATAGAAGAGTTAAAGCAAAACTAGAGCTTGGGGAACTATTGCTCTCTTTATAATAGGGGTTTCATTTCCTTTAGTTTTCTCACTGATAGGTAATCGATTAAGTTATTGTTCATGTTTAACTTGTTTTAATTTTAAAATATTAATATTTATTTATTTATTATTCTAAGAATAGATTTTTTTTTTAATTTAATTTAATTTTATATTTTCTTTTTTATTTTACTATAATTATTTACTCAATACTTTAATTCTTATAAATTTTAGTAGTGACAAAAATTAAACTTGATTTTAAATTAACTTAGGATCATTGGGTAGTGATTTTCAAAAGTGTTAATATGGCTAAAAATAATTGTAAGCGTGTTTATGACAAAAAATATTATTAGTAATATTTTAAAAAACTTTTTATCCCCTAAAAAAATAGCAGAAGTATTCTTTTAATAAGCACTTTGGATAAATTTTTTTTATAATTCAACAAAAAACATTGGATGTAATTAAAACATTAATTTATTTATCCATAAATATCAATTTATTTTATTTTAAATTTAATGAAAAATATGAATTTTTTTTATAATTCAAATATTTCAAATCTTTTAGTAATAATTTTTTAAAAAATTTCTTATAATCATTAAATTAGTTTTTATGTTTTTATTAATATAAATAATTACTTGTTTATTTGTTAATTCAGATTATTTGTAAATATTTTTTTTTACTATCAAACAAATAATGATTTTAGGTTTTTATTAATACAAATGTTTGTGTATGTTCATATATTATTTCAAATATTTTTAAAATTGTTTATAATTATATAATTATCTATTTAATGTATGTATTAATAAATATATTTAAATATCTTTATTAATTAATTCAAAAAATAATTTGTATATTTTTTAAAAATTTTATAATCATAAAAATAGTTATTTTAATCTTTATTAATATAAATTTGTATTCATATTTATATTTTTTTGAAATTATTTATTTATAATATCATATTATTCTAATTATATGAGGAGGTGTCTTTCAATGATCACTCATCCATAGACTATGAAAAAACTTTAATATAAAAAATTACATCAAATATTAAAACAAATATTATATAAAAAAAAATTAGTTTAGATTAATGACGGAAATAATCCCCAACTAAAATAGTTGGGGGGAAATTCCGAACTAACTGCATATATTATGTGAAAATTATCATTTAAGGACTAATCTCTTGTAATTAATATATAATAAAAAAAGATTTTTCTAGTAAATTATTTAGAGTGATTTTTTTCAAGCTAATTAGCTAGAAATATTCTGTTTGTAAAGTCATTGCTAAATTACTATCATTCTTTGTGCTAAATTTTAGAATAATATTAACTAACGACATTTTTCAATAGAAAATTTCCATCTCTAATCCATCACAAATCAGTAAAAAATTTGAAATTGAAAGTAAAATCACACATTTCTTACTATTTCCGAGATAATCCATCACATTTTAACTAGAAATAATTTCCCTAGCAAAATTTTCATAGCTATCTATTTATCTATCTATCTATTTATCTATATGTCTATATATCTATTTATATTTGTATCAAACTATCTATCTCTATTTTTGTGCATCTTTCTATCAATCTGTCTATCTATCTATCTAATATTGATTTATCTTTTTTCAATCAATCAATCAATCTATCTATCTATATATCGATCTATATGTCTATCTATCTATTTGTCTATTTAATATCTATCTTTTTCTCTATATTTTTATCTATCTATTGATCTATAAATAAAACTATCAATTTGTCTATGTTTTTGTTTATCTATCTATTTACCAATCTATTTGCCTATCTATATTTCAATATATCTATATTTCTACCTGTCAATCTATCTATTTGTCTATCTCTCTCTATATCAATCTATCTAAAAATATGTTGAAATATGAGTCAATCAATCTATCTATCTATTAGTCTATCTATCTATCTCTCAATCTATCTATCTATATATCAATCTATCTATCAACATATATATCAATCTATTTATCAATCTTTCTATCAATCAATCAATCTATCTATCTATCTATAAATCTATCTATCTATCTTTTTATTAATTGTATATCTATCAATACATCAATCAATCAATCAATCTGTCTGTCTGTCTATTTGTATGTATGTCTATCTATTTGTCTATCCATTCGTCTGTCTATTTGTCTGTCTACCTATCTATCTCTCTATCCATCTATTTTTCTATCTATCTATATATTTATCTATCAATTTGTCTATCTATCTATCTATTTTTCAATCTATTTTTCAATCTATTTTTCAATCTATCTATCTATCAAACAATATCTCTTTATCTGTATATTTATTTGTCTATCCATCATTCTACCTATATATCTATAGGTCTATCAATATGACTATCTATATGTCTATCTCTCTCTCAATATATTTGTATATCTATCTATCTAATAATCATTTTATCAATTTGTCTACTAATCTGACTATCTATCTATCTATGTATCTGTCTATATATATATATTTATATATCTATCTATTTGTCTTTATATCTGTCTATCTCTTTATCTATCTATCAATCTAGCTATCTATCTATCAATTAATATATCGATTTGAATATCAATCTATATATCTATCTATCAATCAATTTGTATATTAAAATGTCTATGAATTTGTTTATCTATCTAAATATCTATATGTCTATCTATCTGTCTATCTTTCTATCTATTTATTTATCGATCTATCTATCTATCTATTTGACTATATATCTATCTAACTATCTATCTATTTATCTATCTATCTATTATCTATTTATTTATCTATATATCTCTTTATAATCTATCTATTTATCTATGTGTTCACATAAATTTTTATATGTCCATCTATCTATCTGTCCATTTATGTATTTGTATATTTGTCTTTCTATTTATTTATCTATATGTCTAAATGTCTATATGTCTTTCTATCTATTTGTGTAACTAACTATCTCTCTATCTATAACTATAACAATCTAACTATCTTTCTTTCTATTAGTGTATAAGTAAATATATATATATATTTCTATTTATCTATCTATCTATTTCTTAATCTGTCTATCTATCTATATATATGTCTATCAATCTATTTGTCTATTTGTTTATCTATCTATCTGTGTATCTACCTATATGACATTTTGTCTATATGTTTATCTATCTATCTGTCAATGTGTGTATTTATCTTTTTGTATATCTATATAGCTATTTATATATCTATCCGTCTATCTATCTATCTATCTATTTATCTATATATCTATCTATTTATCTATTATTTTGTCTATTTATCTATCTTTTATCTATATATCTATCTATCTATTTGTCTATTTCTGTATATATCTATCTATCTATATGTCTATCTATCTATCTATCTATCTGTATGTCTATCTGTCTATCTACCTATATGTCTATTTGTCTATATGTCTATCTATTTATTTGTCTATGTGTAAGTGTTTATATGTGTCAATCTGTCTATTAATCTATCTATCGATCTATTTGTGTATATATCTATCTCTTAATTTGATTATTTGTTTAACTTTCTATAAATCTATTTTTATATATGTCTATATATCTATTTATATGTCTATCTATTGATCTATCTATCTACCTAGCTATCTATCAATCTATCTAAATGTCTATGTATCTATCTATATGACTATCTATCTATCTATCTATGCATCTGTCTATAAATATATATATATATATATATCTACCAGAGAATCTATCAATCTGACTATCTATATATCTTTCTATATATCTATCTCTCAATCTTTCTATTTGTCGATGTGTCTATTAGTCTATGTATCTATTTCTTTATATATATATATATATATATATATATATATATATATATATATATTTGTATGTCTATGTATCTATCTATCTTTCTTTCTTTCTGACTTTCTATGTTTTTATGGGTCTTATATTGTATGTACATTTTTATGTGTCTATGTATCTATCTATCTGTCTGTCTTACTATCTATTAGTGTATCTAATTATTTTTCTAGATGTAAATCAATCTATCTATCTTTATTTCTATCTGTCTATCATGCTATCTCTCTATCTCTCTACCTATCTATCAGTCTATTAGTCAATTTATCTATTTGTTTATTCAGAAATATATCTAAATGTCTATCTATCTATCTATTTATTTGTCGGTCTAACTATTTATTTGTATTTTCGTCTATCTAATATATCTGCCAATCTGACTATCTATGTATTCACCTATTTGTCTATCTGTCGATCTGTCTATTTTTCTATCTGTGTATTTGTATATTTATCTTGCTGTTTATTTATCTATATGTGTAAATGTCTATATGATTTTCTATTTATTTGTGTAACTAACTATCTTTCTATCTTTATCTCTAAGAATCTAATTATATTTATGTATATCAAATTATTTGTAACTCTATCTATCTATCTATCTTTATATAGAAATATAATTCTAACAATTTTTCTATTTATCTATCTATTTATTTATTTATCTATCTATCTATCTATTTATGTCTCTCAATCTATTTGTCGATCTATCTACTAGTATATGCCTATATGACATTTTGTATATATGTGTATCTATCTAACTATTTATGTGTTTATTTATCTATTTGTATATCTATATATCTATCTATATATCATTCTATCTATCTATCTATCTATCTCTTATCTATTTATCTATCTATCTATCTATATATTTGTTATTTTTGTGTATATGTCTCTATGTATCTGCCTACCTATCTGCCTATCTATCTATATCTCTATCTTTCAATCCATTTACCAATCTCTGTGTCTACGGTCTATATGTGAATCATCTATCTATCTATCTAGTTGTGAATCTTTCTATCTGTCAATTTGATTATCTGTCTATATTTTCTATATGTCTATATATATCTATATGTCTATCTATCTATCTATCTACCTAGCTCACTTATCTATACTAAATGACTATATCAATCTATCTATATATCTATCTATGAATCTCTCTCTCTCCTCTCTCTTTTTATTTTATCTATCAATCGGTATATTTGTTATCTAGTCAATCTATCTATTTTTTCTCTAATCTATCTATCTATCTATTTTTCTCTATCTATCTATCTATCTATCTATTTTTTCTCTATCTATCTAACTATCTTTGTATCTATTTTCTTTATATCTATTTATCTATCTATCTGTATATCGATATTTCTACTATATATATTATATATATTTTCTATTGGTCTATTTATATATCATTTTATCTATCCATCTATGTTTTAATTTATGCCTTTAAGCCTATCTATTTTAAATCTATCTATTTAACTATCATTTTTTAATCTGTTTATATGTCTATATGTCTATCTTTCTATTTATCTATCTAACTATCTATTTATCTTTATCTATCTATCTATTTGTTAATTTATCTATCTATCTAATATCTACCTATCTGTCTATTTGTCTATATGACTATATGTTTAAATTTCAATCTGCCAATCTACATTTCTCCCTATTTGTCTATCTAAGTATCCATCTATCTATTTTTCTATATATCTATATATCTATCTACCTATCTTTCCACCTGTCTAACTATCTATTTGTCTATTAGTTTATCTATCTATCTATCTTTCTATCTTTCATTCTTTCTATCTATATTTTTGTCTATCTATTTATCTATCTATCAACATATATGTCTACCTATTTATATGTCTATGTATCATCTTTCTTCTATCTATTTGTCTATTTGTCTATCTATCTAACTATCTATCTATATATTTATATATCTATCTATCAATTTATGTGTTTATTTGTCTACATATCTATCAATCAATATATCTATCTAATATTTTATTTGTGTATTTGACTTTTTTTCTATCTATGTATCTATTTATATGCCTTTTTGTCTATTATTATATCAATCTAGCTATCTTATTAATCTATATGTCTATTTATCTATATATTTATATATCTTTTTATCTTTTTATCTTTATATCTATCTTTGTGTCATTTTCTATCTATATATCGATCTATCTATCTATCTTTCAATCTATATTTCTACTTATTTGTATATCTATTTTAATATTTATCTATTAATCTATCTATCTAACTATCTATCTCGTTAGTTATCAATCGATCTAGCTATCTGTCTATCTATCTATATATCTATCTAATTGACTATCTATTTGTTTTCTATCTATCTATCTATGTGCTATCTATATTTATATTTATCT